>CAMOHE010027878.1:0-83902 GCA_946598075.1 Artocarpus hirsutus | reverse complement strand
ACGTGGCCCAATTTCAAAACAGTCCTCCTCACGAGTAGACCCAACACTCTCAACTCCGTTGCCATGGAAGCCTCTCTCTCCTCCTCAATGCTCACGGCTCCAACCTCAAACGCTCTCTTCAGAACCAACTTCACTGACCCCACCACCAAATCATCCACCCTTAATCTCACTTGCAGAGCCAACCACAGCCGTCTGATCAGAAGCAGGAGCCTACATGTGAGGAAGGTTGCAGGAGTAGAGGAGTTCTCTGCCGCAGCAGATGCAGCCCCCTCTGGGTTCACGTGGCAAATTGTGGTTGGTGCTCTAGGTATGTTATATGTGGGTTTAGATGTAATTTTTTTTCGGGGGTGAGGAAATGGAACTTTTTTTTGTGACATGCCTAGAAAATGTAAAAATGAAATCTTTACAAATAAATGATTGAAAAGTAAAATCATTGCAATTAATCACGTGGGCCATTGTTGTTGGTGCTGCTGATAACGTGTGAAAGTTGGACGTTTGGGAGGTAAGAAAATTGAGGTGGGATATGTGTAAAGATTTGAAACTTTTTTGAGTTTTCTGTGGCATGCCCAGAAAACGTAAAAATGAAATCATTACTAATGAATGATTGAAATGATATATTCTTTACAATTAATCACGTGATTAATTGTTGTCTTGGCGTTGGTGGAAATGTGTGTGTGGTTGGATGTTTGGTAGCTGGGAAAATTGATGTGGGATTTGTGTAAAGTTGGAACTTTTTTGAGTTTTTGTGACATGCCCAGAACATGTGCAAATAAAATCTTTACATATAAATGATTGAAAAAATAAAATCTTTGGAATTAATCACGTGGCAAATTGTTGTTGGTGCGCATTAGATATATGTGTGTGTGTGTGTGTGTGTGTGTGTGTGTGGGGATGTTTGGGGGGCGAAATTGGGGTAGTATTTGTGTGAAGAATGGAACTTTTTGAGTTTATCTGTCTTTC
Organism: Artocarpus hirsutus; assembly: GCA_946598075.1. NCBI lineage: Eukaryota > Viridiplantae > Streptophyta > Magnoliopsida > Rosales > Moraceae > Artocarpus > Artocarpus hirsutus. The sequence goes on along the minus strand of CAMOHE010027878.1, from coordinate 82,942 downwards.
ACAGAAAATCTAAAAATGAAGTCTTTGCAAGTAATGGTTAAAGATGACATCTTTGCAAAAAATCACGAGGAAAATTGCTTTTTTTTTTTTTGGTTATAGAAACGTGGTAAATTGTTGTTGATACATTAGATTTGTGGATATGTAGTTGGATGTTTGGGAGGTGAGAAAATTTAGGTAGGATTTCTGCAAAGAAGGGAACTTTTTATGTACCGTGCCCAGAAAATACAAAAATAAATTTTTTTCAAAAAATGCTTAAAGATGAAAACTATACAAGTAATCACGTGAAAAATTGTTGCTAGTGCATAAGTATTAGATATGTTCTTATTTAGTTGGATGTTTGGAATGTAGGGAAATAGAAGTGGATTTGTGCAAAGAATGGAACTTTTTGAGCTTTTGTGGCATGCCCAGAAAATGTAAAAATGAAAGCTTTGCATGTAATGCTTATGTTTGGGAGATGAGAAAGTTTCTGCAAAGAATGAAACTTTTCGTCTCTATTTTATCATGCCCAGAAAATACAAAAATTGAAATCTTTGCAAGCGAATCTTACGGCTACTGCCTCTTATTTATTTAGTACGATGTTCTGGTTCTTGATCAAGTTTTGTATTACAACACTTGCAGCTGGAGCTACTCCCTTTGTGGTGGCAGGGATTGAATTCAGCAAAAGAATTGTATGTTACTCTCTTATATCATGTTTGGAAATAGTTTATAACTATATTTGTTTATTGGGAAACTATGATAAAAAAAAATTACTGAAAAACACGGTTTGAATTGTCTAATTACATCAGAATTATAATATAATAAAAAAATATAACCGTTAATAAAATTTGATGAAAATTTGACTGTTTATAACTATGATTATCAATAGTTTTCTTACTCTATCAAGGAATTCTCATTATTACTTATTCCTTTTTATAATTTGTGAAACACATGACAGATAGCACAGAGGACATGCGATGTGTGTGGAGGGTCAGGGCTAGTTTTGAAAAAGGAAAACTATGTGAGATGCCCTGGTTGTGGTACTGTTTTGACCTTCATTAACTTATCACCTTGTTTCATGGCACTTTATTTATTTGTGTTTTCTTCTTAATTTAAACTGTGACTTATTTCTTAATCTGGTGTTTATTGTAGGTGGATTTCTGCCATGGCAGTCATGGAAGAGATTCTTTACTGGCTAAGTTTCTCTTCATTGCATTTGCAGTTTTATTTCTTTTTTCACAAAGGTCAATCAATTGGGCACATTTGTATAGTCTCATCTGAATAACTGGTCTGTCCATATGTGGTGTATGATTTTATCAAGAATATGAAATATAGTAAATTTGAACGAGAAAGTTCCACATACAAACTTGCAGAGGGAAAATTCTTGATCTAAATCAGATAAAAAGTCATGTAAAGTTGTTCAAGTTTTTAGAAAATATTGGGTTGCTTTTTGCAAGAACGGTTTCTTTTAGCTCAACTGTAAGATCATGTTGTACAGTTGTACTTTTTCTCTCGTACGGTAAAAAATCTGTGGCGGTAAACTATAGGTAACTCGTAAATTGGGAGTGAAGTGCTGTAAATCTTTACACGTGCTCTAATTAATGTCTTGCTTTTACCTGAAGTAGGGTGTACTTCCTAACCCTGACACAGGTTGAAGCATGAGGTGTTTAGCAATTTTTGTTGGCAAGATTACCTTTTTTATTAAATAAAAATGAGTTCTTGGTCTTTATTCTTATGTCTTGAAAATATCTTAGGCCAAGCTTAAACTTTTGGTTTAAACTAAATTTATTAATTTTTTTTTTATAAAATTTAAATTGTTACAGTAATTTAGATTTTAAATTTAAACATTTAGTTTAAACTATATTTAACATATTTAATAATACAATTAAAACTAAATTTATATTATAATTTATTTTTATTTTACATTATAACAGTTTCAACTGTACATAATGTCAACGAAGCCGTTCTCAAACGGGCTCTTTGTGGTTGTCTTGGTGGCTTCTCTTCCTCTTTTGTATTTTTTACTGATTATTAGATGGATTTCTTTTGTGACTTTAGTACAATCTGATAACATGGGTTGTTGGAGGTCCCTTTCGCAACACTGTTTTCCGAGGAAAATGTACCGTTCAGCGGCAGATTAATCTTATCGTACAAATCAAGCAGAGAATTACTGAGTAACGTACTATTAGCAAAAAAAAAATGACGCCTTTTTGGGCTCAAAGATCAGTAAGGCAATGTATAAGAGTGTCATTAGTCAAAAAAATCTTGGAGAACTCAATGTAACGTACAAAAAATTTTACATTGATTAAATAGAAGATAAAAAATAATACTTAAGTCTTAAATTATTTATCTTTTAAAAAGAGTTTTTTTTAATGTGATAAGTGATATCAGAATAGAGTATTATTTGGTGTATGGACTCTCTACGATTCAGTGGAACCCTCAGACAAAAAGTCCCACATCGATTAGGTAGAGAACCGAAAAACAGTACTTAAGTCTTAGGCTGCCCATCTTTCAATAAGAGCTCTTTTGTAACGTGACATCAAGCTTAAAATCTGAATACCAGCTACTAAACCTGCTAAGAAATAGCCTTAAAGATTCATACCATGCATATTTAGCATTAAAAAAATAAAAAAAGTACGAGGATTTATAATGATTCATACTTAGTGTAAAAACTACGTCTATGTTGATTGTTGGGCTTCACTCTTGAGAAAAGAAGAGATCACAAGTAGAGCTTGAGTGCACAAAATGTGATTAAGTTTTTCTAATGATTGAATTAGCTTTTATACCATTGTAAATAAAAGTACATTTAATTAATAAATAATAGACTTATACCTTAATCAGTTAATAAAGGAAACCTTCATGATTTCCCAGCGGTTATCAGCGGGTGTAAAGATCTTATACTTGACACTCAGCTCGACCTTCAGCTCGATTTTATGCTTAAAAGGTCTCTGGTGTAACCATCTTGATACCCATTTGACTACCTTAACAGCTAGGGGCAGAGCCACACTTGAGGTTGAGCTGCCTCTTCCCTCCATAAATTGTTTTTTTTTTTTAATATTGTATAAAAAAATTATAAAAATTACTTTCCGCTCATTTCTAAAATTTTATTCCACCCCCTCTAAAATTTTTTATTTTCTTTTTTTAATTTTTTGATACTGTTAATATAAGCTTCTGCCTTTCTATCTAAATTTTCCCGCCCCTCTTAACAGCATTGTTATATCTTTTATTCAATTTCCCCGTAATAATTTAGCCATCTAGTGCACTTTTTTTTTTTTCCCTATTATAATTCTTATTGTAACAGTCTAACATAATCCCATAGCTAAACGAATTTAATATGCAGAAACAAAAGAAGTGCCAATTGTTTTGTTCCTCATTTCTAGAAGAAACTCGATCATGTATCACAAGATTCACGTCATTAAAAAAATTTATTTCTTAGAAGTAAAACATGGGGTACGATACAACTGTATTAAACTATGGAATGATTATTCTCTTTCCGCCTAATTTTCCTTGATTTCTTAAATGTTTTCATCTGAAAAATTCCTAGTCTTTTTATCTTTTATATATATATATATATATATTAGCTAGTACGTTTTGCTAATTAGTGCTTTGTTTTTTTTTTCTTCTTGACACCCAACTTGTACGGCTTTTACGTGTTTTTTTTCCCCATGAGGAAAACATTTTTTTTCCCATGAGGAAAACACCTAACTTGTACGTTGGGCATTGACTAATTGACTTGATTATCCCTTATATATATATATATATATATATATATATATATATTAATGAGACTTTGACATATTGAACCAATCACTATATAATAAGCAACCTTATATTATGAACGTTACAAGAGAGAATTTGCACATTCTTATTACATTAATTTCCAATGTCAGGTCAAGGACAACTTCTAAGAGTTAATGAGTGATATGGCATAGCTATTATTATAGAATTAGACTATTGACTACAATTTGTGAATATGATCTGTATGTCACTCATAATAATATCATAAAAAATATAATTATATAATATGAAATGTGACATCATAATTTTGACATTATTATGATAATCGCTTTGTAATTATGATTTTATTTAAAATATTCTGCAAATTTTAAAATTTTTGCCAAGTAGTGTAATTTTTTGCAACCCAACTTGAATTGCGACTTTTGAGTTTTGAGACATATATTCATCTTTATTAATTTTTTGTCTGATTTTCATGGCATGAATATGTAGTCTAATTAAAGCTTGACTTAGACTAAAAACATTAGTTTTTAGTATCTCAACAGCATTGGGCAGCTATCTGTTCTGTTTGATTATCCTCACATAAAACTAGGAATTATGTGTGCTAAAAAGAGACTTTAACAAGATTATCTTTGAATATAAAGTACACTGACTTTGAAAAAGCATATTAAATAATCCTTCAAGATATATATTAATATACAAAAAGAATATTTATCTTTTTATACTCTTGATTTTAGGTTAAATTAAAAACTATACTTTATTGCTTTGATCTCATCAAATATATACCTTTATATTAAATCTAACGTATAAATCTATACCTTATCTCAGTTTATAGTTAATTTTGATATTTAAAATGATCAAATTATCATTAAAGAGAAAAAAATAAACTTTCAAAAATAAGAAGAACACAAAAACATACAAAACACTCATTTGGAGGGTATTAAATATATTAAGTCAAAAACTTAGTATAAATTTTTTTTAACCTTTTTAAAGGTCTTTTTTTTAGGGTAATTTGGACAATTTTTAAGATTAAAATTAAAGATTGATCAGGAAGAAAATGTATGTATTTGGGTATTAATTCTAATATAAATGTCTACATTTGATAAAATTAAAAACCAAAACTATAGTTTTGAATAAAATTATCATACAAGTATAAAAAAAAAAAAGAAGAAAATACCCTATACAAAATTTGCGGTTTGTGGTTTTTTTTTTTTGTTTAACCATAAATTTGCAGTTTGTGTTGTGTGATAAAGTTGTTGTATAATCCCAATGAGTTGCACAAAGGCTTGACTTCTTGATGTAAAAGCCAAAAGTGATGTCGTTTTTTAATAAGGGAAAATTGACTTTTGCTCTTCAATTTTTTTTTTTTCCCTGACATTCTCTGCGCCTCAAATTGAGCTAAAGACATAAGACAGAATGTCTAATATTCGCAATGCTTTCAGTGACATCAGTAGGACCACATACTTTGTTATAAAAAAAAAATTGGCCACAACAATTGACTTTCATATTATCTTGAGATATATTATTTGATATAGCCTTTTGTTTTCGAGAGGCAAACGGCAAAAATGTGTACTCAAATTTGATAGGCTTGCCCCTAAGACAATTTTTGAAGCGGATAGGAGAAAATTACGATTTTGAGAGGGCTCGTTAGGATGGAGAACACAGAATGTAAGTGTGTGTCTTAGAACGTTGGCTCGGGTTAAAATTAGTCAGAGTCGATCAGAAAATTCGATAGAATATAATGACAAATAATTTATAAATATTTATTAATCACGATCTACAAAGGGCTTCTATGGTAAAGAGACATAAATTTAGAAAATAATTACATTAGAATTTTAAAAATAAAGACTAGTATAAATTTGATAATTGTGTCAGAGGTATGTGTCATAGGGTATTTTTATGACAATAAAAATAAGGATCAACGAGACAATTGGCCCAATTACGTTTATTGAATTAAAATACGACTCTAATTTGTAAAATTTTTACAAATGTCTCATAATAATATCGTTAAAATTATTTATATGTAATTATATAATATAATATGTAATATCATTAAGATAATTACTATATCATTAAAGACATTTTTAATATATTCTAAATGTTGTGTTAGATTTTAATTTCATAACAATAATTTGGACGTAATTTTTTCTAAAAATAATCATTAAAGTCGTGTTAACTTTGACCGGGCGTGCTCAATACGCTGCGATACATGCTCTACTTAAGAAAGAGAAGTCCAAACTTTGGATTAGCTATTGATGCCATCCACCGCTCGCAAATCGAGCAGCTGCTAGGGTGAAATCTCAGGGGCTTGCTAGGGGAGTCCTTGGCAACCCCAGGAAATCCCTAGCAACCACTAGGGTGAAATCACAATCACATGCAGCTGTAAGGATGAAACAAACTCTCCAAGAGAGACCCCAATAAAGGAACAAAAATAATCTCGTTTATGACAAAGCAAACTCCACAATTAATACCAATCATCTCTGGTTGCCTATAATTTTCTTACATTAGAAAGGTCAAACTACGGGGTTTTCAATTGCCAAAATCCCATCAAATTCTCTCCAAAGTTGCTGACTTAAACATTGGAGTGCCATTGGCACCTCATTCCCTATTGGTGCTTTTTTTTTTTTAACTTATTTCTTTATCTTTATTACTATGTCCTTAGTCAAATCGTCTATTTCATCTAGATTACTAGTTCAAGCTTATGGTGTTAGGACAAAATTTTGCATCACCAATTTCATGAAATTAACCATTGACAAATTTTTTTTTTTCTTTTCCATAACTCACCTCAAAATTCTCTCCTGCCCTAACAATTTTGGTTTGGTCAGTTTATACTTGTCCTTGCAATATGAACGGGTCCAAGAAATTGAAACTTGCCTCCGTGCCTTAACACTGGCCTCAACCAAACTGTGGGTCTTCTCGACTCACATGTCGACAACAAGCAATAAGGAAAAGACATTTAAAAAAAAAAGAAATATTAACCGATATATTACCATTGATTGACGTGCTGCTTACGCAAACGTTTTGACTCTGAATTTCTTTTTCTTCTATAAAAAAATTATGACTTTGATTGCTACACAACAGCCTGCTTTCAAACAGTAGACAGAGTACAAATTTGAATTCAACCCAATTTCCTCAACCGCTATTCTTTTATCTTTCTAGAAAAGGGTTTATATTAAAAAGAAAGACCATAAAGATTTTCAAAGTCCCATTATGCCATTGTTGCACGTACGTTTTACTATGATATAGAATTCTCATGTAGGACGAATTTGCTTAGGCCTTTTAACTTTGAAAAATGAACCAAGTGGTGGTAGAGCAGTCCTTATCCTATGGAATTAAAATAGTCAATCTGTCAATCTTCTCCAAAAGAAACTTTTATCAGGAGCGCATGAAAGTCAAGCAAAATGTAGTGATTTGTTGGCTCATGTACCCTGTAAATGCCTAACTCTGTCTAAAATGTAAGCACTGCAAACGTTAGTGGAAATTCTCACGGTGAAAAAGACAATTTTATACTTTTGGTGCAGCATGTTGTTTTAGCCGCAGGATTGACTGTAGTAACGATCTAATTAATGACTAAATGTTGTTTTACATCGTTTACTGCAAATTTTATCTAATACAATCACAAATCAGACCATTAAAAATTCAATTAAAGTGTAAAATTGTATTTTTACTAAAGTATTTTCTTAGAGTGACATACACAACCTTTTTCCTTTAAACTTTAGGGATTGAATTATCAAGATTTCTTTTTCAAAATCAAAATATTAAAACTCCCAAGACCTTGTTGGGTGGCAGGGAAAAATGAAATAAATAATTGTAGTATTTAGAAGGGGGAACAACTGAGTTAGGAATAAGCTGTTTGAAAAAAAAAAAAAAAAACAATTTTGATCCCTCTCAATTTGGAGAATTATTGGAAGGACATTATCCAATTGATTAGATTATGCTATAGATTTATTATATTACCTCTCTTTGTTGAAAGAAGGCAGATAAATTAAGGATGGAAGGTAATTGTACAAATAACATTTTGCAAATCTTTTTTTAACAGCTTATAGTAAATAAATGAAATCATTTTGATTTCCTTTTTATTTATTTTCTACCAAACACTATAAAACAGAAGTTAAAAAACAGATAATTCGTATATAAGACAAATTTACTTGGCCTTCCTTTTAGCTTAAAAAAATTAACCTAGTGGTAGTAGAGCAGGATTTATCCACTGGATTTTTTTTTCTTATATTAAGTATCCAATGGAATTAATGAAATGTCAAATTAATTAATTCCCTCTAGAAGGCCATGTCGGGTGGGCATGCATGAAAGTCAAGCACCATTTGTTTGGTAAACATTTTTTTTTTGGCTGCTATCATCTAACCAAATTTGTATGTATATCTACTACGCAGTGTACACTGTAAAGCATAAATATATATTGGGAAATGAACACCATTGAGATTAGTTTCCTTTGATTCTGGCCAAAGACTTTTGAAGATAAGAACATGTCATGTCTTTGGATTATTCTTAACCAAAGAAAAGGAAGGGTTTTGATGTCGTTTTCCTCTGGCCACTGATCTCATGATTACAAAAAGTGATTCATTAAGGGTGTGATTCATGAACAAAGAGTGCTAACAAAAGTGACATCTTTATCCCTAGTGACCTAATTAATCTCAAAATTGACGTTGTTTTTGTGTCTTCTAGTATATTGAAGCTTATTTTGAATATACCCTTCAGCCAAAAACAAAAGTAAATAAATAAATTCAAGCTTAGCCAAAAAAAGATGCATAGTTACAGCGATAGCCTAACGGTAAAATTACACCCGATTTCACTTAAAAATAAAATATTTGAATCCTTTTAATTTTAATTTAAAAAAAAAAGATGCCACAAAATCTAGGGGTGCCCTTTGAATATGCCACAATAAAGCTAACAACAGAAAAAATTTGGTACTATTTAGAGTGATGGATGTTATCGGGCATTCATATTTTAGAAGAGCCAAAGGCAAAATCCAAACTCCCAAGGCGGAGCCAAAAACGGTGGGAGGGATTTTCTCCTAATCCAATGAAGACAGATAAGGTGTAAAAAGTTTGAGACTTAACTGCTAAAACCGTGTGGGCCAACGCCCCACGTTGGGATCATTGTCATCATTACACCATGATCTTCTTTTAATCAAATGGAAAAGCACGCCAGAGCTCGATACTGTTCTATGACTGAAATGCCCTTTTTAGTATTTTAGTTCATAACGCATATTTTATTCTCATTTTGTGATTGCCAACAATAGCAATTCCATAAACCTATAAAATGTTTGGCGAAAAGAGATTTAGATATTTTTTAAGTATAAACGGTATAAAGCTTTTATATATTACAGTAATAATAAAAAATAATTATAATGTAAAACTTTTACATACTATAATAAAAATAATTCTAACCAATTATTTTAACCACTCTACTGAACACCCTATTAGTCTAGTTTAATAGACGAACAAATAACTAGAAATATTACCGACAATTGTATTAAAAACTATACAAATATAGAAGTACAATAAACACAATAACAAATATGAAACAAAAAGAATTGTAATGAAAAAAAAGTCGAGGCCCATTTACGGTCATTTAACAAATTCTCCTCTCACAGTTGGTGCTTAAGAATCTAGTAGTGTCTGTCTCTCATGATGATACAAGAACAAACCAGTAGCTAACGTGTAGTTTGTTACTACTCCAATGAACTTAAAATGAGCGCGAAATTTATCACACTAAGCCTAGCACTAGGTAGAGAGTTTGTATGAAGTCTCTAAGTATATAAAGACTTAGAGAAGGATGCCAATTTATAGTCATCCAAGGAAGGGATGTAACCTCTAAATTCATAGCCATTAACCTGCCATAAACAAAGCATTTATGCAGGCCATTAACCTGCCCTAAAACAAGATTAAAATTAGGTTTAATTTCAAGGTTACAACCTTTGTAATTCCTCTGAAATAATCCTTCACTAAATCATTTTAATGAGGCTTTTAAGCTGCTTACTTTGAGCGTCAAAATTTCATCTACTTATGTATCATTTTGAGTATATAATACATCATTTCAAAAGTCTCACAAAGTAGAACTCGAACCTACTTTGATCTTCTACAAAAATTAAGTAAGACCCATTTATAATTAAGCCTCAAAATAACCACAAAGCATAATTAATAAATTATGTTTTTCTAACAGTTCACACCCAATTTCAAATCGCCTACTCTAAGCTTACAAAGAAGAAAGAAAGTTATATACGTTTTAGTAAGTTAACTTTTCTATGACTGAAATGCCCTTGTTAGTATTTTAGTTAAGGAGCATATCCTTTAAAGCCTTTTTCTTACCATTAAAAGAATTATATATTCGTTTTATGATCGTAAGTATAACCTGTAAATTTAAATTTATACTTGAATACATCATAAAGTATAGATTTTGAGTTGTTATCTCAAGCTCATAAAAAGAAAATTATATATCATTTTCTCTACATTAAGTACAAGAAGGCAACAACATAGCCATTTATAGTTAACTTGACGCATGTGTTCTCACTCAACTTTTTGATGTAATTATTTTTTTTTCTCAAATTTTTTTTAAAAAAATTTAGTTGTACCATTATTTTACATGAAAAATTTTAATTGTATCCCCTATTAAAAAAATTTAAATATATCATTTGTGCCTTATTAAAAAAAATTATAATTTGTGTCCTCACTTAATAATTAAAATATATAATTATGTATATATGCAATAAAAATTATAACTAACTTTTTATCTGATACCCTCGCTGGCCAAAAATTTTGTCTCCGCTACTGCAATAAAGTAAAGAATTAGGATTAGGTGATTGTAAACTTAACTTAGCAATAATTCTCTCTGTGCCTTCGATACTAAGGTTTCTCATGCCAGCAATTTAGCGTGAAGAGTGTGCTAAATATACCAGTTTTCTACTACCAAAATTTTCTAACTTTTTCTGCAATGACTTGTTTTGGCTGCACTTCATAAGCTTTGTGAAAAGAAAAACATGCTTAACTTGGCTCAACAGAACAACATGATTTTGAAACCGATAAGAGACAAATCATATATGATCACTATATATAATATAGTCCCCTTTCAGCGTCGACCACACATTTGTTCTGTGTGAAACCGTGTGATCGTGTTCAAATGCTTAGTGAAGATTGTGTTTTTTTTTAATTTTTTTGGGTCGGTTAAAAGGCCGTCACTTGATTTGTTGTCTAAAAATGTGAATAATCCTTTGGAGGTGTATAAAATAATACCTTGTTGATAGGATATTGTTTTGAACTCTCGCAGAAAACGGTTAGAACCAACAGTTTTAAAAATTATAGCATGATATGAGAACTTTATACTGTAACAATTCTTCACTTTTGGCGGAAGCATGTAAGGGATTTATACTGTTTAAACCTTCTTCCAAACAATCTATTAGATTTTCATTGAGTTTTGTTAGTGTTACGTTTCTTTTTATTATTTTAATGTAATTTGATCAAATTTGAAGGGTGTTTGGGTGTCATAATTCAAAATGCAATTTACATTCAAACTAATTTTGCTATGAATTTTTTTTAACCTACAAAAATATATCCTCATTACTCACATATTGTGGGTCCCGTTTAGCAGGAACTGCATGGCCCCTATCTGATGGGCCTACCGTATGAGTGTATTAGAAATTAATTTCTGTGAAGATGAGTATGATTATTCTTTCACAAAATTTAAATTACTATAGTACTCTTAACTCCAACTATTTATTTGAATTGAGTACTTCAACCCTACTATAATGTTCAAAAACACGGTAAATAATTAAAAGCAAAACTCAAGAGCGGCACTTTCTTTCAACTTTTTCAGGTTTGGATATGAGATAATTCAAGAGGAAGATAACGGGCGAAATTTTGGTGGAGAATACTTTGGTCTTTTCGTAAATCAAACATATTATAATAAGAGGGACATAAATATCTTATAATAAGTTCACTTTTTCCCTCTCATCTTTTTCATGTCGGTTCTGTAATTCTAGGAAAGATTAAGGCCTTTTCTCGAGAAACCCTTCTTATAAAAGGGATTGGATTCTTATATTAGGCAAAGAGGGGACCCCAAAAATGTTCTCAACGGCTTTTTGGATCGTCGTTTGGACTCTGAAAGGCAAAAGAAGAACGGGAAAATCTCAAAACTTTAAACATCTTTTATCACAGGTAATGCTAAAACTCAGTAGTTTGACGTTAGAACTCAAATGGGTTTTCACTAATTTCCTTGTTTGTAACTTTTGATCTTTCAATATTTCAAAGTTCAATCCTTTGGGAGATATATATGCACATATTTTTTGCTGTATTAGCTGGGTAAAGTCTTCAGCTTTGCTCTGTTATGTCGTTAAAATTTAAGCTTGTTTAACATGAAATGATATTAACTTTTTGGTGATGATTTGGGAGTCAGTAATTTCATGTTTGATCTCAAATGGGTTTTCACCAAATTCCTTTTTAGTGACTTTTAATCTTTCTGTTTCTCAAGTTCAAGTCTTTGTAATATTTCTTTGCTGCATGAGTTCGTTAAAGTTTTCAGCTTAACTCTTTCATGTCATAAAGCTAGACTTGTTTAACATGAAATGAGAATAACTTTTTGGTGACAAGTAGTTCTTGTAGCTTTGAACTCTTAATTATCTCTCTCTCTCTCTCTCTCTCTTCTTTTTTGCTGGAGCAGATCAGAATAGAAGAACTTTGCTGGGTTTAAGCTTAATTCTCATGATATTTTCTTTCCTCTTTTCAAATCTTTTTTGTGCTTAAAAACGTTTTTGTGTCCATTTATTGGTTGCATATTTTCTTGTTTAATGTTTATCCAATATCATTAACTTTGTTTTTATAAGGAGAATTTCAGATTATTCAGCTCCAAATTATTTTAGTATTCATTTATGTTTGTTTTCTATTTTTGGTCTGTGGGTTTTGTTGACTTGTCATTAACAAAAAATGTATTCCACGTTTTAATGCGTTCACATTCATGGGCAGGCATAGATTTTTTATTTGGGAAAACTCATCCTTGGATAAAGAATTTTAATGGGTTTTAATGCCATTAGTTTGATGACTTTGTTCTATATGATTGCGTGTTTGGTCGGGGGAAAGGAAAAGATTCATATTCAAAGCTAATCCTATATTTGGACATAAACCACTTTCCACAAGAAATTGTTGAGAGGAGTTGGGTGTTGGGACGTCACAATCTGACCTAAGTAATGACTCAATTTTGTTGAGGCATGAGTTTGACTTCTCCCATTTTGGTTTTAGTCTCATAGATTTCTTCTATCTCTCAGTTTGAGGATTGCTAAAAGATGATAAACCTTTCTTAAAGAAATGTCTAAACTATGAGATTAATAAATCGGGCATTCTTCAATGAATGTTAATTTGGCTTTTGTTTTCGAAATAGAATCGTTTCATTCAACAGAGCCGTTCTTGATGCATGTTCTACGAGTGGCATGCATGTAAGGACTTTATCACTTTCTAGTTGTCATGGCTGTGAATTCGTTTCTCAAAAGTCTGACTCGGTTAATTTTTTTTGATAGCTGTGTTGTGTTTTCTTTTTTCACGTAATTCTGTGATAGTTTGTTCACTATATGTTTGTTCTTCAATGAATTCTTCTAAATTTCTTGTTTCCTTTTCTTTTGCAGGACATGTCATTTCTTTGACAAAACATTCTTTCCAAGCTAGATTTTTTCTGTTACTAGTAAAATGAGTTTGATTTAGCTTCATATTTTGACGCAACCAAGGATTTTTCATTCACAACAAGAGAGTTAGTTGTCAGTTAAGTTTTGGCAACACACTTGTGGGCACACCAATTGCCGAGTTTTGCTTTGGTGCTTCTGACTCTCCTCAGGCTGTGGTTAACCAAAACATTGGCTATTCTTAAACATGAATGAATCACAGAGTTATAGAATTTCGGATGGCTCTCAGAGGTTCTACAAGCAGCCCGTGGAAGAGCCGGAGTCCTACCGTTGGCCCCCAATCCAGAATTCGAACCCCCTTCCAGGCTCTGCTAAAGGTAGCCAAGAAGCCCATCTTTCAAGCATAGCTTTTGAACAGTACTGCACTCTTGAATCATCCTCGGGAACTGGTTCTCACCCTGGTCAGAATTCTTCATCTTCTGGCAGCTTCTCACCCAATGGAAGCCCATCGTCACAGCCGGAAACACACTCATACCCCATAGACCAAAATCATTCCCCTGACAATGCTTGCGTATCTCCACTTAGTCATTCTTGCTTAACGGACGATGCAGATGACTTGAGGCACAAGATAAGGGAATTGGAAATTGCTATGCTTGGAATGGATTCAGATATCCCTGACATCTACATGTTGAATCAGGTTGAGCATAAGGAACAAAGCTCTTTAGATGGAGAAAGTTGGAAACAAATAACGGAGATGATTTCTGGAGGCGACTTGAAAGGGCTGCTTTACATTTGCGCCAAGGCACTAGCTGACAATGACATGTTGACAACTGAATGGTTGATCTCAGAGTTGCGTCAGATGGTGTCAGTTTCTGGGGATCCACTCCAGCGTATAGGAGCTTACATGGTGGAAGGTCTTGTAGCGAAGCTGGCGTCTTCGGGAAGTTCAATCTACAAAGCCTTGAGATGCAAAGAGCCTGCCAGTGCTGAACTTTTTTCGTATATGCATGTACTCTACGAAATTTGCCCCTGCATCAAGTTTGGCTATATGTCGGCAAATGGGGCAATAGCTGAAGCTGTGAAGGAGGAAAGTGTAGTTCATATAATTGATTTTCAGATTGTTCAGGGAACTCAATGGATGATCCTAATCCATGCCCTTGCTTCAAGGCCCGGTGGGCCCCCAAAGATCAAGATCACTGGCGTAGACGATTCTACATCAGCTTATGCAAGGGGAGGAGGGCTTGAAGTTGTGGGAATGAGGTTATCAAGAATCGCAGAGGCTTGCAAAGTTCCCTTTGAGTTCCATGCTGTCGAAACTTCTGCTGCTGAGGTTCAACTCGAGGACCTTGGAGTTCGACCTGGTGAGGCAATTGCCGTAAACTTTGCCCTGATGCTGCACCACATGCCAGATGAAAGTGTGAGCAGTCAGAATCACCGGGACAGGCTTCTGAGGCTGGCAAAGAGCTTATCTCCGAAGGTTGTGACCCTCGTTGAGCAAGAGATCAACACCAACACCGCTCCTTTCTATCCTCGTTTTGTTGAGACGCTGAACTATTACATGGCTGTTTTCGAGTCAATAGACATGACTCTGCCGCGAGAAAACAAAGAGCGAATCAATGTTGAGCAACACTGTCTGGCACGAGACATCGTCAACTTGATAGCATGTGAGGGGCTTGAGAGAGTAGAACGTCATGAGCCGCTTGGTAAGTGGAGATCGAGGTTCACTATGGCGGGGTTTAGACCTTGCCCATTAAGCCCTCTTGTAAATGCTACCATTAAGGCCCTGCTGCAGAATTGCAGCCACAAGTTTACACTTGAAGAGAGAGATGGGGCTCTATTTCTTGGCTGGATGGAAAAAGCCCTGATCGCCTCCAGCGCATGGCAGTGAAAATGGGATAGTAGTTTGTGCTTGTTTGTAAGTCTCAGGCGTCTTCAAGATGTCGAATCTCGTGGTAAACTGTCTTCTGTTATTTGTTGTAACTTAGTTTTTATTTCTTGCTTTTCCCTTTTGTCTGGTCTTTTGTACTTTAGTTATAGCCTTTGTTAGTAGGAACATAGGTAAGAATCATCAAGTTACCCTTTTTTTTATCTTCTGTTTTTTTTTTTTTTTAAAAATAAACTTATATATAGTAGTTTTACATTTCTGTCTTGGAATGAATGCTAAGGCTGTATCTGATAGATAAAGGGATTGTATTTCCACTGGGCTAAACTTGATGTCATGCTCAAAAAAGTTACAGTTTAGTTGAAAACTATGACAAAACAAGGAAGTACAACACTAGGATGACACACTATTACATTCCTCGAGTTGTAGTTTGGCTTTTGGTTTCCAATAAGATTATACTCATTACACTCTTCATTGGTGACGCTAACCAAGCTTCCTGCAATGGTTCTGCAAACTATTACTGCCCTTTCTGTGTTCTTTGTCATCTTTGCAATGGGAATCACATTTTCTCTGAAATCCTTGCTGCTTGAGCTCAACTGAATCCCGATACTCAACGCGTGTTCCACCCCGAAATGAGATTGGATTATCCTGCAGACTCTACAAGCAGGATTCTTGCAAAGCTCAGATATTCGTTTTGACCTTTGACTTCGGCAGGCCATTGTCGTTCCATAGAACTTGAGTAGCTCATTTCTGTCCACCAAGCTTCTTGGATGCTTTGTGTATCTGTTGTACTCCGTCGCCTTCACCTTCTCTCTGTACTTCTCAAACCTCTGGAGCGTTTGAATCGAGTTCTTCACCCTTAGAATGGTTTTAATCCTGCTGCTTTCTGGCCTTGAGGGATTCGTGGATGCTTTTTGGAAGATTATCCCAACTATTTTCCTTGAAGGATCTCCAATTTCCATCTCTGAGGGAGTGTAAAAAGAAACAAAGGACTTGTCATTTTTGTAAAAACTATTAACAAAATAGTCACTGAACATTCTTTTTCAAACTTGGACCTTACAATGAAGGCTCAAAAGCATTATGTCATAGCAAAATGAGAGACATAAGAACCACTAACCGTAAAGCCGAGTTTGGCTGTAGTTTTGCCTGAAAATGAGTTCTTGAATCGGAGTCGCTAAGGGATGAACAAGCTGACTATCCAAGTCCAAACACTTCTCTTCTGAACTCATGCCCTTTCTGTTTCTACATCTTTCCGGTGCACCAATTAACACATCAGAAAGCTTAGTTCCACACTTCACATTCTCCTTCAAGTACAACCACATAGCACTCATGGCTCTCTCTCTCTCTCTCTCTCTCTCTCTTCAAGTTCTTCTTGAGCTAGGTATATCTCTATCTCATCTTTCCAATCTCTGAACTCCAAAAAAGCACCTCGAATCATTTGGTGGATCCTTGGTCTTGTACAACACAGTTTAGTGTCCCCAAAATCTAGTGTGTTTCATTGTCAGTGCTCTTGTATTGTTGACTTGCCACACAAATTATTATAAAATATGTGGGGGTACTTTTCTTTCTCTTTCAATTTTCAAGTCATCGTTTTGGTGCTTTAATGTGGGGTAGTTTATGTGCCTTATTTCTCTTTCAAATTAAAAGATAGAAGTTAAGCTAATGCAATAGTCATTATTGTGTCCAAACGAATTCTTCAAATTAGCTAATGATTAACTTGATTTTTAATTGATAAAGTTGGACTTCAATCATGGTCTCAACAGAACTACTCTCCAATTTTCAAAACAAGTTGCCCACTATGTTTTCTTTAACCCCTATCCTAAAACTACTGTTTCCAGCACTAGAGTGTTAAAGCCAAGTTTTTACCCAAAGGGGGAGAAAAAATTGTGTGAAAGGAGGTAATTATGTAAAGGGTCATTTTATTGTAATGGGGTTTAATTCACCACATCAATAATGATAAAGTCAATTTTTGTGAAACCAAGTTCGAATTAAAATTGGTTTTAAATTTAATTTTATTGGGAGAAAAAATTGTAGTAAGGTTGGTTTAAACTATAACTTATAGTTTGAACTACGTTTTTAAACACTCTAATTGTTTTTAGCACATATTTACTATCTGTTTTGTTGTGTCTATAAAGTTCATACATAATATGCCATTTTAATAACAAGACCAATATTTTTATGATCAAAATTACATTAAAACAAAAAATATATAGATATATATATATATATATACATAATTTAATACAAATTTAACAGTTGAAAATAAAATGCTATCAATTGGGATTTTTGTCCTTAAAAATCTCTTAATTAGGATATTAAATGTTTGAAAATCTTCCAATTGGAAAGCATAAATACATGATTTTCAAAACTTTGAAGGCTCAGCTGAAGAATTGAGCTCCGGTGGGGGCTCAAGCAATAACGTGGCTTCACTATACTTGCAATTTCAACACAACAAAAACAAATTGGAGAATTAATATTCTTTTGTCTTTTATGCACTGGTGCATTTATGGTCTAATGGGAGACAATTGTCCTATTCAAGAAGCACCAGCCGCTAAAAGGACACACATCGCACCTCTTTTGTTTTTTACTTGTTTTTCGTTTTTTCTGCAGAAGGAACGCGGTTTCTACTGCAAAGAGTCAAGAAATCACCTTCGCCAAACTTTACCATTTTTATACTACAACCCATGGTAATAAAAAATGGGGACTAGCTGGATTCTCAATTCTCAAGTTGTCTAAGCATTTGATATAGTGGTTAAAACTATTAGTTAAAACTGTAAAGATTGTAACATGTAAAAATTTTATATTATTTTTAACTAAAAAATTAGTTAGTACTAGCTTTACCAAACAGAGGATAAGTTGTATTTCTATATGTCTATATAACATACATATATATGTGCGTGAAAATGTCTCCAATAAGGCATCTAAATAAAGCATCTAACTAATGGAGCACTTGTAATGTTTTTCTGTTTGCAATTGTAACTTACAATTTGGTTATGTATAACATTTATTCAAATATAATCCAACACTAATAACAATAAGTGCTGTACTTATAACAAATTTAGTATTACACAATCATATGAATAATATTACAAAGGTGAACAAAAAATTATAACGAATATTGAACTGGTCAAAGTGTCAGATTTAATAGGCATCAGATTTAAAAAGTATTCGACAAAATCAATTATAATATAAACTTTTGACTGCTACAGTGTAAAACTCTGACATACTACGCTGATCATAAAAATAAACTACTGAATAAAGTTTTAACATACTACAATTTGCTGTTTAAAAATTTTAGTTTTAATCATATTTTTAAAACACCCTTAACTTGTTCAGACTCTTTCATTTGCACCAAGACAAAAAGTGCATTTGAGATTCCTCCCCTCTCCCCTATGTGGGCAGGATAGTAACTAGAAACCCGTGTCAATGCAAGAGCCAAGTAATCTACAATTTATCCTCGCAATAAGAGAGCCATTATTTGACTTTGAGATAATTGTCCGTTTTCACGTTTAAGACAGTCCTGATATGCAGGGTACAAATTACAATACGTTACAAAATCAGCATTGTTCTCGAGAACTTACAACAATGCATTTTGTTGCCAAATGTGGAAAGTTGAAAATATTGTCCATAAAAATCCCAAAGAACGCTTTTTTCCTGTTTTGAACGCAGAGACAGGAAGATAAGCATATTCATTAAGAAGGCTAAACTGGTTTCGTTTCTTCCAGATACTGCAACTTTTGCAAGCACTCGCGTTACACTTCTCCTGTCAGAATATAAATATCAGTACTAATCCATATTTGTACAACGTATTCCCCAATGAAGCTGATGTTACACAAGCAATAGTTCAACTCAAAGGCAATTTGATTGCCATAAGGCACCTCGTATAGAGGAACTCAAGAATACAACTATTCAGATCAAGATCACTTGCCCTTTTGATATTTCCCCATCTGAAAAGAAGGGGAATAGGGAAAAAAAAATCTTTATTTTTGCTGCATTCCTTCAAGCAATCTTATGGACCCGTTAGGATTCTGCCCATGTTCTGACGATACGGGTACGATGAATGGCTCAATGACGGAATTTCGATACTCCGGCCCTCCACAATATTTTCTCTGGAGCCAAATTGGTTCAAATTATTACTTAAGATGCCATATAATGTGGGAACTTGATCTCCTTGGTTGACATTTAAGTTGGAGTTGTAAGCTCGGCTTTGCACAAGTTCAGAATACCCGACGGTTGGCAGGTAATTGTTGGATCTGTTCTCGGCAGCAGAACTAATTCCGACCCCAAGATCAAGGCTAATGGTGTCAGTTTCTTCTGGTCTAATTCTTGCTGGGACATTCGCAGCCATTGATCCTGCCATGTCATGGCTGCTATTCCGTGCAGTCGGGACATCATGGTTATGTTTTCCCTCATATGTTGTTATAACTGCTTTCGGATCATGTGATGCTCTCTCGACATGTTTCCTAACAGGGCATCCAGCATTTGTGCATTTGTAGTAACTCCTGCACGACATGGAAGTCTATATTTAGGGAAAATGTTAATGAGGTCCGAGAGCTGATCCCTTCAAGGGTCACAACGTTTTTATACCAACTCACATGCCCTCACGAGGAAGCTTTCCATTTGCAGATGTAACTTTTCAATACAAAATAATGTAGCAGTTTTTTAAATACCTATCAATAAAATATTACCAATTCACATTCCATATTAGTTGGTCTTAAAAGTTGGCTAACAGTTTGCACTGTTGGAATTATATAGCCAAAAAGGGAATGATATATACGACAGATGCTCTGGAAATGGTATTAAGATACGTATGAACCTCAACTCCAAGTTTCCTAACCATTAATGTGAAAGCATACCTTGGATTAGGATTTCCTCTCACCACTTTCTGGCCATATTTCCGCCAACGGTACCCATCATCCAATATATCAACCTCACTCAGAGTTTGAACGACAACACGCGGTTCTCTGATAGGCTTAACCACGGGGGTGATATCCATGCTTCCAACATCCATCTTCCTGCTCAAGTAACGTTTCAATAGTTCATGCATTAGGCCAAATGTACAACCAAAGAAACTTACGAAGCCTCTACTAGATATTCATACCTCCGCTTTGAGAATGGATCATCATCGTCTATGTCATCATGGATCCTATTTCCTGTAGCATCTCCACTATCATCGTTTGTAGCTATAGGAGATTGGTCTGGAGTAACACTTGGGTCATTGGCATTAGACGTTTGTCCATACAGGTTTGGAGACTTGTCTACATTGGGAAAAAGCAACAAGCATATAGAACCAAATCATTTTTTTCCCTAGAAGAATCTTTTAAGAGAAATTTAAAAAAGAATAATAAAAATAAAAATTTTTCCCTAACCATCGCGTCCGGTTATAGCTAAAAACTTGTCAGATCTTTCCTCCTGCAAGGACATAATAGTACCAGTGTTATATCGCCGACTAGGTTGAGGCTTAGGATGATCATGTGTGCCCTTGTAGATAATCTCTGTTATCTGTCCGTCATGCGAACGTTCAAAGAGCTTTTTCACTTCACAGTTAGGATGGGTACATTTGTAATAGCTACGAGGAAATTCACTTCCTTTAACATGCTTTTGTCCATACTTTCTCCAGTTATACCCGTCATCAGAAGATATAACTGAAGGTCCACTTCCTTTATTATCAAATTGGGCTGTTTGGGGCCCAAAATTAGGATGACCCCTGTGGTTTAGTTCATCGGAATCACCATCAGCAAGCGCACTAGCTCCTGAAGTAGCAACGCTCACTGGTGCCGTTAAACTCAGCTCATTCGAGGTGGCTGCCATCTCACTTTTAACCGAAGGTACTGACACCAATGACTGAGATTGAACTTGGACTTGCATAGACAGGTCACTTCTCTTGTAACTTGGATCTGTAGTAACCTTCAATAAATGAAAAACATTAGCTCAAATAATGGCATCAGTACTTCATTTTGAAATTATATATACATAAACTCAAGCCCGCTTCTTGTGCAGCAAAGAAAAAAATAGATATTAAATTAAGTACAGTTTGTGCGGTGAACAATGGAGTAAAGCAAGATAATCAGGCCACTGGTTACTAACAGGAAATAAATAAGAGATCCTAAAAAGATAATCAACCAATTACAGTTAGCTTTTAAATGAAAATTTCAAACCATATCCATTTCATTAAAAAAACTAGATTCTGGAATAACACACTTGTCTGCTCAAATGTCTCTTCACATTTTAAAGGTAATTTTCTAATGCTATAGAACACAAACAACAGCTCAAAAGGAAATTACCATATTTGATGTACCATGGGGTCTAAACTCGAAGGAGCTCGAGTTCATCATATCAGAAGTACTAACATTCGAGCTGACTGCAGTAGCTGAATATGTCACAGAGGCCTGTGCCATTTGAGCCTCAAAGAATGTACCAGTAGTTGGGGAAGGCTCTGCCTGCAAAACACACACAAAAAGCAAAGAAATTTCAATCAGATCCAGAAGCCTCTTCAATCAATCAGTGGAAACAGGTGTAGTGAAAAAGAACGGAATTCTCACGAAAATAGAAAGCATAGAGAAAACAACTCCTTTAATGAAACAGAAGCAAGGAAAACAGTAAAAGAATGTACAGACTCGCTGAATCTCCCATACACCCAAAAGCCCTAAAAATTTGATCAATACTTGGTTACACTTTACAAAACTGCTTCACGTCTAGTTATCCAATGACAGGAAACTCTAGGTAATCTTTTTTTCTGATTGGTGAGCTTGAACCTAGCTAATCATCTGAGACAACCAAGAAACTCCAGCAATAGTACATACCAAAACGAATTATTTTAAAAAACCTGCTATGGATGGACGAAAGCACAATCCTTATGTCGATTATTTATATAACTTGATTCAATATAATCACTATATTCAGCACAATCCATACAATATGAAACCACAGGCTCTTATTTCTTTTGTGGGCATCATGCATGATCCACATCCTGTCCACCCTTCCTCTTCGTACCGTCACTCACTTCAATGCATTTTTGTCAAAAAACAAGTTGCATTCCTCTTGGTGATGCATTTATTCCATATTCTACATAAACAAATGGAAAGGTGTCCACGTGCATCCACTGACACCGTTAAACAAAGGATAAACAAAAGAGACTCACAAGCACCACCACCAACAACAACAACAACACCCAACAAAACAAGAAGATTCATTATGCGAAAAAACAACACTGACAATTAAAAAAAAGGAAGAAAAATACAGATTTGTATACAAGAAAGAGCATAATCCGAAGCAATACGATGGAACACTCTATACGGGAATAAAGAAAAAGATCACCCCAATACTAGCAATACTCTAATCACAAGCATCAGAATCTTGGGGTCCCAGTGTAAGTAAAACCATAGATTAAATCTAATTGGACATGGATTAAAGCAAGAAAAAGAATTTGAATCACTACTATAGACGCTAAGAAACAAAAACAGTAATCCGAATTTCCCAACTTTGATAAAACAAAGAGTATCTTTATTTTTTTTAGCTCACTTATTTATCAAAATCACATCATCATTCAGCAACACAAAATTCTCCACTACAGAGAGAACACCACGCGGCAAACTCAAGAACCATGAAACTAGAGCCGAACCACACGAGTTCGACCTGTTTGGCCATTGAGAAAGTGCAAGAGAATATAGATTTTTCTTTTGTCCTTTCAAAAATTCAGCAAGAATAACTTCAGGAGTTTCTATTTCCACCACTTTCCTTT
Organism: Artocarpus hirsutus; assembly: GCA_946598075.1. Lineage (NCBI taxonomy): Eukaryota > Viridiplantae > Streptophyta > Magnoliopsida > Rosales > Moraceae > Artocarpus > Artocarpus hirsutus. Next base: position 59,989 of record CAMOHE010027878.1, on the reverse strand, counting down.
GTTGAATCCACTTCGCTCAGCAGCCACACAGAACCTTTCGCATTCAAATTCAAAATCTTTCATTAAAATAGAAAAGAAAAAAAGAAAAAGAATCTAGTTTCGTGTTCGCTCACTAAGCCGAGCAGCCAAACGCGACCTTAATTAAAAAAAAAAAAAATTCTTTCTTTCTTTCTTTCTTTCACTTTCCTTTCCTCGAACTTTTTCAATTTTCTCAGGAAACAAGCAGAAAGCAAAATGATTAACCAAAAAAAAAGCCCGATCCGAGTAAAAGCGAACCTGACCTTCATGTTGGAGAGCAGAACCGGAGACTCCAGGAACGACGAAGGACTGAGCCCCGGAGGAATCGTGAGGCAAGGGGACCTCGAGATCGGGAGCTTCGCCGGCGACAAGAGCTTGTACTTCGCGCCGCCGCCGCCTCCAACCTGGTCCTGCAGCTCCGCCGTCCTCGGATCCACCTCATCGGAGTTCCGACGCTGGAGCTCTTCATCCGCCATTGAAGCTCGTCCCGAGAAAGCCTCCGTCTTTTTAGAGAGAGAAAGTAGAGAGAGAAGAAAAAGAGTTAAAGGAGAAAAAGTGGCTTGGCGTTGAGCTTGAGCTTGAGCTTGAGCTTGTCGGAGGAGGGAGAGTAGGGCAAAATGGTCATTTAACTTGGCCTATGTTCCATGTTTTCTGTATGAAAGCTGATGAGATGAGATTATTATTATTATAATTAATTGTGTATGATTGATTACCCTTTTGTTGTTTTTTCTGTTTGGGAAGAGGGAATCGTCAGAGAGAAAATGACTGAAAGTGAGAGAAAGAGAAAGAAAGAGGGAAAGTTGACTTGTGGAGTTGGATCTGAAGAGAGAGTGAGAAGTGGAGCGTGTCACTGGGCTGTCATTTTAAACGGTTCTTGCTTGCTTGCTTGCTTCTTCTGTTTTGAATTTTTGGGTTTGAAAGCAACACATTGGGTCAGGCTGTTGGTGTTTTTAAATTAGGTAAAAATAATTTTATTTTAAAAAGTAAAATTTTTTAAAAATTATATTAAAAATATTTTAAAAATTTTTATGGTAAAAATGATATAAAAATATTTTTAAAAACTCTTAAAATAATTTTTTTTTTCTTTTGTTTTGGTGTGTGTGTGTTTTTATTTTTCCCTTTGTAATGGTATCATGCATCCAAACCCAAAGCCGCAAGAGGGGATGATTTGATGAATGTGAAACGATGAAGAATTAGGGACTCTTTAAAAAAAAAAACAATTATTTATTTCTTTTGTCCGGACATGGGAAAAAGGAGAGATTTATGTAACATTATACCGAATCTTTCATGTCCCCCCTCAACAGTGGACGGATTTGATGAATTATGTACTATCAAAGAGAAATTTTGATGAATTATGATTTGAATTGTGTTCAACGGTTACTGTAGTAGTGCATAATTCTAATAGTTACCAATACGTTGTATGGCGCACCGGTCTAAATTCATTAGTTCAAACCGTTTACAAAGTAAAATTTTTAATGATTACAGCATAAAATAAAATACAACTAAAGTATAAAGCTTTTACATAATTATTATTTAAACTAATTATTTTTTTAGTTTAAATCAATTTATCAAACATCTTATGCATTATGGAAAATAAATATTAAGAATAAACTCAAGTTCTCTCATTCGTTAGGGTTTGTGTCACTCTTCATTTTTTCCTCATAGAATTTCGATTCCTTTAGGGTTAGAGTCCAATGTTGCCTTTGAATAGGTCACTTGACTGCCGAGCCTAATCTATATCTCAAGTATTGTGGATGGCCTTACTTCTATATGCCTTTTGATCTTGGTCGGTGGAAAGTATCCATTAATGCGAAGATGTTGTCAAAAGAGTCATGTGTGTGCTTGATATTTGGTGTTCTTCGTATGTTCCTTAGGTTTTTAGTTGTCATAAATTGATGCATGTCTCTCACATTCAAAAAGGGTAAGCCTTCTTGTATTTTGGGATAATTATGTGATATGTAATTTACGAATAAAGTAAATTTTAATATTTGATAACGAGTTGCCATTTTTTATTGGTAGCTACAATCTCTTCTTATTATAAACTCCTACCAATAAGAAAACTATAATTCTCACGTTGAAATTAGACTTGATACCCTATCTTATTCTTGAAAATATATAAAAATTAATGAAAGAATTGCAGGATATCAAGTCCTCTTTTTTTTAATTAAAAGAAACCTAGAGATTACTTTTTATTCCATTTTGTACAGTTTGGTAAAGAAGCTCATTGCGTTGAATTCTCAAGGCCATAATCAACACTTCTTGTTTTGGTTTAGATCCTCCCATTGAGTTGGAAGTTATAACGGTCGAATTCCAAGTTTGAATCATCTGCAAATATCATCATTAAGGGGTTCCCAAAAAAAAATATACCTTATTATTTCTACAGATAATTGTGGAGGAAGGTTCATGGCCCATTGTATTAAATTTGCAACCAACTTTGGGATGTTCTTGATTGTATCTCAATTAAGGACCCAAACATGTCAATATTAAATTCAAAAATATTGAAAACGAAGGGAGAATGAGGGCAAAAAACATTGTATACTATTTCATGCTTCTCTTTTTGTTCAATTGTATTAATTTTTTGTCTTTCTTGGTGGGCCCACTAATTATTTCACCTAGTAGTATAATTGAAAATTAGGTTTCTATGTCTATCTTCATTGATGACAGAGTTAAATGCTTAAATAATTAACAGTATAATAAAAGAAAAGTACATATTCAAACCCCTTAAATGGCAAAATTAGAACTACAAATAAAAGTTTCAAACTTAGCAAGATGAAGAATTGCTACTCTAGAGTTGCCAACCGACATGGCAACAAAATCTACATTTCATGTGCTGCTCACTAATGAAATAAAATCTTTCCTTTTTAAAAAAAATAAAAAAGAATTAATGAAGTATTTTCTTTTTGTGGCCATGAACCAAGAGTCTTATTAAATCTTTGCTTGATTAGCTCGATTTGTATTCAGGCTTAAATGCATATTTAATCCTTCATATACTGTCTCCAACTATAAACATTGGTTCCTTTCTTTATTTGAGGCAAAATCATGATTTACTCAACAAAAAGTAAAACGGTACGGATTATTGATTTATACTTCAATTAGCTAATTGAAATCATAAGTTTCAATCGCACATTATAACATGTGAGAATTTTATACTGTAACAAACTTTTATTTTATACTATAACATGCAAAGCTTTACACCGCTTGCAATTGAAATTAGTTTCAACTCCAAACGCCCTAATGCGAAAGATAGATAGATAGAGAGAGAGAGAGAGAGACTGGTTTTCATGCTAGACAAGACTGAACTGTTAGATGCATGAATATTGAACTACCAACTAACAATAATGTTTTTTTAGTTATTTATTGATTTCAAAGAATTTAAATTGCTACAGAAAAAGTGAAGTCCTAGAGCAGATATTCCAGAAGCTGTTCCCAATCATGGCTGTGTTTTCACTTTTCAAGCATCGCAGTAAATAATAATAGACAGTAAAACGGTTATCACTACAATAATGTAACTAAAGGACCAGAGTGATTCTCCAACCCAAGAGTCTGCTGCATTCAATCTATATCCTGAATTATACGAAATCTAGATTTCCAATTCAAAAGAAGACTCTTCAAAGACATTCAATTCTTCTTCCAGAAAAGTAAAAAAAATATAGCAATTCCTTGATTCTACAAACTGAATTTGACAGTTCAAAGTAGATCAGCAAATGACCATACAACAGATAGTACAAAGAAAGTATAAACTCAAAATTCCAGAGTAATATTGCTACATATTGTTAGTTTATATTAGATACAAATTATACAAACATAATGTGTTTATAAAATACATGATAACAGACAGGTCAATAAGACGACTTTAGTCAATAGTGAACACCAAGCACGACTTGACTTGGAATAAATCATGGCTTGACTATTTTATGAGCAATCTTAAAGATAAGGGCATAAATTTTTCAACGGATAAAAATAAATGGGCAGCAACAGGGTTCCAATTGGCTTGCTTGAGGAAGAAAATCTCCCAAAGGCCCATAAAATCTATCAGCAGCCAGACTAGAACTTAGTACGGGGAAAAAAATTTTCCCAGAAGAACAACGATAGTGTTTCTACGATTCCGAAAAAAGTCTAATGTAGCGAAAGCAGACTCTAGGAGAACAAGCATAAAAATCTATTTGTTCAAGTTGCATTTGCAGAAGAAAGATAAAACCATCCTCCGGATGAATGTTGTAACAGATAAAAATCTGATCAAATAACCAAAATTGTTTTCTGTTATAGTAAGATAAACGCAGGTTTTCACGGGCTAGAATCAAGAAACTAGACTCTGGCTGTATAAATAGAACTATATAGGTCTTCACTAAAGGATACCAACTATACAACAACCTTTAACTACTGAAAGTCCAAGATGATCAAAATGAAACCAAAATTTAGTTTAGTTCTAATATAACATTGAGACATCCCCTTTCCAGGAACAGAGCAGGAGTTCAAGGTTCCAATGCGCCGCGTTCCTTTTTTATGAATTGCAGCAACTTTTCTTCGGCCCTCGACAAGATGCTAAAACATGATTTTCTTTTTAAATAAAAATTAAAGCGGGAAAGCCAAGCAGATTAAAAAGTTCAAACACACTGAAGAAGCACTCTTCATAGCAGTTGGTGAAACACAGAAATACCATTTAACAAGGTACTTTACTCCCTTGCTGTGCTAAGTTCAAAATGACAGCATAAATAAAGATTATGATAGCCAGAAAAAATATCTTGTCAAAAGAAAACCAGTTAAGTTATTAGACATGTAAGAACAAGCAAGCAATCACGTATCTTAGTCACCAAATCTGGCTGCTGCAACTAAAATGAGGTGGATCAAAACAGCAAACTATGCCTTCCGATAGCCACCGTCACAAAAATGGCAAAACCTATTTTTCCGTCCAAAAATGTACTATCACATACGCAAAAAGGACAAAACGCTAAGACGGACGGTAAGCTGGATGGTACTGAGGTTGTAAACCATCTCCATCATGGGAAGTTGGCCTGTCATAATAGGCAGATTGCTCAAAAGATTCAGCTGCGTATAAACGGGAGCCAGCTAAAGTTGGGTTCCCATGAACACCCGTTGGGGTTCCTTCCAAACCATATATCCCAGCTGTTGAACCTGCATAAGGGTCAGCTGAAGGAACAAGGCCTGAAATGCCATAAGGTGCAGCCGATGAGCTCACATACGGAGTGGGACCATCTGCCAACAGACCTGTCGATTGCAAATGAGATTGTTGGTATGAAGGAACAGATGTATTTGCTCCCCTGAAAGTCTTTGGGAATGGTGAAGAACCTAACGGAGCAGCTGCTCGAGGACGCTTGTCTCCACTCTGCTGCTTCTGCTTCTCTTTCCCAGGCTGCTGCTTTGTTGGATGATGTTGCAGCTGAGAAGACTTTGCGGCATTAGCTGCTGGAGGACGCTTTTTTTCTGCCTTCTGCTTCTCCAGATTTTCAATTCGCTTTACAAGAAACTCCTTTGGATACTCAGATTGAAGCTTGCGCTCTTCAATAATTTTTATTACAGCTTTTAAAGCACTAGTTTCCTTGGCTGTGGCCTCATTCTGCAAAGAAACTGAATAAATGCATACCTACAGGCAATATTCCTTAAACAACTCCATAAAAATGGTTTCTTTAAAAGGAATGAGAAATTACCTGAGATTTGAGGGAGTTTTTCCTCCTTTGCAAACTTTCTTAGCCTCGTTTACATAGTTTTTCAACGGGGAACTAGTGGGCACTTGTCAGTCAGCTCAAATTCATAACTAAATTTAACAGCTAAAAGCTGCTTGCCATTATTTACAAGTTTCTGAATGAGATCTGCAAAACCCAATAAAACATTGCAACTTTGATCGGAGTCCATCCAATTCCAAAGGAAAAAAACAATATGCATCCTTTGCACATATGAAAGCCTAGATTGACAAAAGGCACCAAATCATCTCAGCATCAAATTTATTTGACTACTTATACAACCTAGGAACGCATCAAATAGCAAATGGTCCTAGTATCAAAAGCTCTCCTTGACAACTACAATGCTTCTGATGGAACCGACGTTTTGATCAACAAATAGAAGGGCCATGGTTATTGGTTAACCATTTATGCAAAAATTCCACCTCAGCGGCAACAATATCCGCCCACATCAATGTGTGCATGAGGGGACAAGACCAGTTCTGTAGTCTATCTATCCATATTTCTTTCCCTTGTGTCATGGTTGCGATTTTCTATTCAATCCCACTTACATATAAAACAAGTAAACAACTACGTTCCTCTCCTTTCTTTCCATGCTATCTAATTTGCATCAGCTCTCTACCTTATTTAAGAACCCTTACTTTAAAAACTTTTCCCAAACCTTCTAGTCTAACCACAGAACAAGCACAACCAAATGAAAATACAATAGTTCCAAATACATTATAAACATAAAAATCAACATTGCAATAAACCCATTATAAAGCATGAAACACATCAAGTAAAAAAAAAAAATCAAACTTTATGTATTGGAAATTCGAAATTGAGCGGAAAAAAAAAATACCTTTCACCTTATCCTCCGGTACCATTTTCCGGCACTAATCGTTCGCTTGACGATACCTCGCAATGACAACGAAATTGTCGAGAATCTCATCCGCATCGAACTCAGAGACCAATCCAAAAGCCGCCACCAAATGCAAGAACCCTAAAGACTCCAACGGATTCCCATCGTCCGTACCCATTTTCTCCTTCCACTCCACCGCCAAAGCCTTGGCTTTCTCTCTCACACCACCCCCTACATCCGGACGAACCGCCATTAACTGCTCCAACAACAGCACGCAACTCCTCCTCAAACTGTTAAATTCCTGGTCTTTATCGCCTCTCCTCTTCTCTTCCTCCCCAAAGTACCCTTCCATGGCGTCGAGAACCATCGCCACCGGGTCCGGCGACCGCCGCAGCGCGCCCGGAAGCTCCGCCCTGACCGCGTCCCTTTCCTTCGACGTCTCGCTGACGTACTTCCTCAGCCCTATCCCGTCCATCTTCTCGCATAAGGCCACCAGCTCCGGCCGGGAAGAGACCGGCACCGGTTCGCCTCCATCCGTGGGCGGCGATCCGACTGAGCCACCGGTTCGAGACGGTCGTTGTTGCATTGGGAGTCTAAGGTTTGAAGGACGCGGAATTGCTCAGTGAGGGAGGTTTGGAGGGAGGTGAAGTGGAAGTCGAGGTCGGACCAAGTAAGGGAGAAAGAAGAGAGGAGAGAGGAGGACTGGGATTGGATGTCGTCGAAGGCCTTCTTGAGGTCGGATTTCTTGGAGTCGATTTGCTGAAGAGCTTCTGAGATGGTTTCTAGGGTTGCCGCCATTGAAGAAGGAGGAGGATTTTCTCGGAATGAGGACCGTGTCGGAGAGAGAGAACAGAGACGGTTGGCGTGAACAAAGCATCGGAGGGGAAGTATTTTGCAAGAGGGTAATCCGAACGCATACCAAAACCATGGTAAATTAGAGACCTAATTTTTTTTAATAAAAAATTATAATACGTGTCTAAATTATTATTTTAAAATTAAAATTTAATATAATATTTAAAATAATTTTAATAATATAATAATTATCTTAATAATATTATATTATAATATATAATTATATAAAAATAATTTTAGTAATATTATTATAAATTTATAAAATTTTTATAAATTAAAATTATATTTTAATTCAACAAATCTAATTCAATAAATTACCTCCTTGACCCATTTTTTAATAAGATAGTTTTACATCAACAAGCTCTTGTGTTGCCTTACCTCCCCACTCATTCAGCCCAACTGTAATGGGTTTATGAGCCCAAAACTGAGCTTTACACTTTTAAAAGGGGTTATTGTCATATTTCGTTTTCGAAAATATTAAAACGGTACATATTCTGGCATATATAAAAGGCAAGTCATTTGAGAAATGATTAAGAACATAGTAAATATCGCCATGTCAAATAAAATTATATGAACGCCGAAAGTATGGAGCGGGCCCTAATTTCTTTTTCCACCCATTTTTAGAGTAGGGACATAAATTTTTGATAGGGTTTGAAAATAATGGGGAAACACATATATGGAGTAATCAATTTCAAAAAGATTTCAAATTTTGACGATTTTGAAGGTCAATTTCTTTAGAGGGATCAAATCTATATGGACAGAAAAAGAAAATAACGAATATTCTTTTTCTCTTATAAAAAGAACAAATAAATAAATAAATAAGCGCCAACCTAGAAGGTGTGGTAGAAGAACATGGGCATGTCCGTGTAGGTAATCTAGAAGGACATAGCTCATGGACTTTATGTGCATTGAAGGCAACAATAGTGTGATAGATTAAAGCACCCTAACCTTCCAACATCCAACTTGCTAGTGAAAGCTAGCTGTGATCCATTTCATTTTGCATAATGTTGTGATCCATTTCATATTGATAATAATATTGTAGAGGCAAAAAGCCCCACTTCTGTGGCTAGCGTCACCAGTATCAATATCACGTAGGAAAAAAAATTGACCAAATTGATTTAAACTAAAAGCGGTGTAATGCTCTCATATTTGACAATATAAAATAAAAACAATAATAGTAAAAAACTTTCATATATTATAATATTTAAGCCAAAAATTTTGGTTCAAACCAGTTTACTAAATACCATAAAATTTTGGATAATAACAGAGGTTATATTATCACATAAATAATAATAGTATAAATAAGGAGATTCGTCATTGGAAGGGAAGTAGACTACTTAAGAATTGCACACTTTATTTACTTTATACAATAATTACTAATTGAATATAGAATTATTCATCACCAACAATGGCAAGCTCTTCAATTTATTTTCTCTCAAAATAGTAAATATTTGGCCCGTCATGGGTTTTTTTAATCATAAAGATAGTAATATTTAGAATGCCATAATTTTTATTTTTTATTTTTTTTATCATCATCTAAGAAATGCAAACGGTAGTTGAAGATAAATGACCTCAAAAGCAAATATGTTTCTTCTCCTAGAATGTAGATTTGGATATTTTGAATGACCTTTTTCTTCTCCTCTATCCTTATCTGGTCTCCCTTTAACAAAAAGTTTATGCCCATAAAGCTATGACATAGCCAGAATCAAAAAACCAAAAAAGCAAATTAGCTGCACCTTATTGGAACTCTTCAACAACGTAAACACACACAAGATATATATACACACACGACTATTGTATACCACCGACGGTGTTTATTATTGTTAGTGTTAATTAATGAATTAATTAAAAATTGACACAACATAGTGTGAGACTTGGTGAGTTTTGGAATTGACATGTATATTTGTAAACTATAAAAAAATATAATAATAACTATTAATAATATATAACATTACTATAGTAACACTAATAATTGGTTCACACAGCAAATCGCTTCCAAGATATTATGACACGTCTATGAGTGAATTGCACCAAGTGGTAAAAAAATCAGAGTAATAATTGGATAATAGTTTCTTTGTTTTCATACGTACGAGTCACAAGCGTCCCTCATAGATATATGGTGGCTTATACTATTCCACTAAGTTTTCAATATGAGACTTATAAAACATGAATACAATCCTTCTTTCGTTTACACTTGAACAGTTCCAACGATAATAATATATAACATTGCTCTATAAGCACCATATTGTCCCAACAATAATATTTGTGAGTTTCTGATTTTCTTTAACAACATTTAGCGTAAAGGAAGCGTACAATTTGCACAAGAAGATCATGCATGAGAAAAATCAGCAATGGTTTCTTATGTCACATGGCTGCTGACATATATATATATATATATATATATATATATACATGGTATATAGTAATATTTGATTAAAGAGAGCTGGCAACACCCTAAAAATTTGGGAGGTATCACATGTTTCTTCGTGTGTTCATAATTCTACGCCAAAAAAGCCTGGTTTTGTCACAAGAAAACATGCAAAAGATTCATGCTTCTACAAGGGCTATTAGCTATAGGGACAATCAAAATCCTAGACCCGCATATTAAAGTTTTGTTTTTATTTTTTTTATTTAAGGTATCTTTTTAGTACAGACGGGTGTAAGTTTTATCACTAGTCTATGCTTCATCCACGAGTTTTATTTTTCTTTCGACAGATGAAAACATGAGGTATAGTATATTTTTCTTTATATTCTAGGTCTCAATGAAGCCATTTTGCCAACACACATAAATAAAGAGATAAAGTTTCAATGCTAAGGAAGGAAAGAAGTATAAATAATTGAAATTTTTATTTTTGTTTTATATTTTTGTATGCTTACCTTTTAAGGATGGAATTAACACGATTAAAAAAAAATCAACGCGATTAGGGAAGTTTAAAAAAATCGTAGCTTTTAGTGCATTTGAGATATTTACTTCTTTAAAGATCCTTATTTCTAATGTTTGTAACAAGGGGAAGAAAAGAAGAAGAAGAAGAAGAAACAATTACGAATTGTGGTTCATTCTTTTCGTGAAAATCAGTTAAGAATCACATCATAAACATATTTTCTATCTCGTAAATAAAGTTACTAAAATGTTATAGATATCTCAAAAATCTTCATACCAAATGATTTTTGGAATTCCATCAAAAGATCATGCAAAAAGAAATCTTTATATAAAATATATATATATATATGTATATTATATACACACACGGTAATGATGAAATCTTTTCCATATTTACTTTGAAATGAAAAAAACTATTTTTATAATTTTTGACAAAAAATCTGAAAAGGATAAAAAATAGTTTTTAAAACTAACATGAATAGTAGTGTGGCACAACTTTTTAATGTGGTATAAATAAATACATTTTTAAAAATATGACATGTAATAAGTTTCTCATTAAAAAACGCAAAGAATAATCTCGTTTTAAATAAATAGTTTTTAAAATATAAACTTTTGCATTTTGATTAAATACAAATGAAGTTTATCATTATCCTTTTTTCCCCATCATTCAAGAAAAAAGCTTGATTGTTTTCTAAGGCAGAGAAAGAGGATTTACCTATTGCATGAGGAATAGATCAAGAGAAGACTCGTCTTTTGTTTTATCTTTCATTTACCCTTTTTACATTTATCATAATATCTAATGAGAGATCATTTTTGTAACGATATTGTGAAATCATTTATGTCTTTCATATTCATGATCTAAGGGTGTAAAATGAGAAAACATTGAATCAACAAAAAAGAAACAAAAAGGATACATGTGATCACATATTGTCACATATCCAATTGGTTCACCCAATTAGCAACTTTCTCCGTAATTTCTTAAGAAGGCTCTAGCTTGATTAATCTGGACCCTAGATCTGTGAGACCCACCATTCCAACTTCTGACATAGACGGCTCAGATTTCCACAAATCTTGGTCTTAAAGGCTTTGACTTTTCATCGCCGCTTTCCCAAAATACGAGGAAACAAATCTTTTGATTGACAAAACGATCAAAATCAAGAACTGAATGTGGCACTGAAACTGAGGAAGATGATGACAAGTGGCACAAACCGCCTTTCGCCATTGGATTTTCCAATATCTATATATGTTTCAGATTTCAGATTCCATACAGAGATATTATTGAGACCGTCAGATCAAAGTCAGTTACGGGAAATCCAAAAATTTATTAAACTTTCCTTGAACGGTTCAAAAAATTCAATGCCCATTAGACCTCTTCTGTTTAACCATGGTTAACTTACCCAACTACCCTTAACCCTAGTCTCACTTCCTTCTATTTATAAATTTATGTCTTCAACACCCTCTTGCTTTTCCATGCTTTCGTGGGAATTTTTGCTTCACCGCTTTTCAACACAGTTCTGCGTTTTGCTAGCTTTGTTTTAAGACAAGGTAATTACATTAATATATATAATGTTTTATTATGCTTTAGCTTATCAAAAAAAAAAAAAATGTTTTGTGCTTTATGTAATGCTTTAGTTTCAATTATTCAACTAGTTTGTTTCATGCATATATAAATATATATATATTATATCTTTGCAAAAATAATAAAAAGGAAAACAGCTTCAAAACCCTTTTATTATTTTTTTCTTATTGAAGGTTGAAGCTCTTTTTTTTACAAATCGTTAAATTATGAGTCTTATTTGGTATTTTTGAATTGGGGTTTGCATAAAATCTTGTTATTTTCAAGGTTTTTGTACAAAACTTTAACCCCATAATTTTTATCTTAGTTGTTGACATTTCTTGCCTTTAATTGCATGTGTTTGATTTTTTTTTTTTTTTTTTTTTTTTGGCACAGATGCCAGATGCAAACCATGATCAATCTGACAATTCAGAACCGTTCGTCGAACTGGACCCAACCGGCCGGTATGGCCGGTACGACGAGCTACTGGGGTCCGGGGCGGTGAAAAAGGTTTACCGAGCTTTCGATCAAGAAGAAGGAATCGAAGTTGCGTGGAACCAAGTCAAGCTGCGCAACTTCACCAACGACCCCGCCATGATCGACCGGCTCTTCTCGGAGGTTCGGCTTCTGAGGTCCTTGAAGAACAAGAACATCATTTCGCTTTACAGCGTTTGGAGGGACCAAGAGAGAGGAACACTGAATTTCATCACGGAGGTGTGCACAAGCGGGAACCTGAGGGGGTACAGGTTGAAACATAGGCATGTTTCAATGAAGGCCTTGAAGAAGTGGTCCAAACAAATTCTTAGAGGGTTGGAGTATTTGCATACTCATGAGCCTTGTGTTATTCATAGAGATCTCAATTGCAGCAATGTGTTTGTTAATGGGAATATTGGCCAGGTAATAATAAGTAATATGATTCTTTCTTCTTCTTTTTTTTTTTTAACTTTTTTTCTTTTCTAATAAAGTCTTGATTTGTTGTCTTATTTTTTTTTCCTGTTTTATCGACTCTCTTTTATTTGGTAACTCATTTAATTGTTTTTGATATTTTAAGTATTTATTATTTATTATATAATCAAATTTTTAAATTTAGATAATATAGTAATATTAATAGATTGTCTAAAACAACGGTTGAAACCGTTGGTTAAAACTAATATTAATGTAAAATATATAGCTATTGAGAATTTTATATTGTAGTTATTTTTTATTTTACACTATAGCTATAGAGAGCTTTTTTATTATAAATGATTGGAACCACGGTTCCAAGACAAAAAATTAAGAACAACAGATGTGCATTCCTTTTTCTCAAATGCTTTTTTCGTTAAGAAAAATAGAGGGAAGAGAACGCTTTTGAGTAAATGTAAAGAAAGGGAGGCCCATTTGTACTGTTTAGCGGTATTATCATGACTATGTATATATCAATTCTTATAATTTCATTTTATTGACTTTTTTTAAGGGTATTTTATTGACTTTCTAATGTTACTAATCTCTTTTTTTTTTTTTTTTTTTTTTTTTTTGGGTTCAACAAATTGGATCTATCCATTTGCAGGTTTTCTAATTTTTCTTCTTTCTTGACACTTAAAATAGGTCAAGATTGGTGACTTGGGATTGGCTGCCATAGTTGGGAAGAACCATTCAGCACATTCTGTGCTAGGGACACCAGAATTCATGGCACCTGAGCTCTATGAGGAAGACTACACAGAAATGGTGGACATTTACTCATTTGGGATGTGTGTCCTAGAAATGGTGACCTTGGAAATCCCTTATAGTGAATGTGACAATATTGCCAAGATTTACAAAAAGGTAACCTCTGGGGTTAGGCCACATGCCCTTAACAAGGTTCGGGACCCGGAGGTCAGGGCCTTCATCGAGAAGTGCCTCGCTCAGCCTAGGGCAAGGCCCTCTGCGGCCGAGCTTCTCAAGGACCCATTCTTTGATGAGGTTGATGACGATGATGAAAACGACGTGCACTTTTCAAATTGTTCATGAGTAATAAGTTTGTGTTGTTTTTGAACATGGGGTACAAGCAATACTTAGTAATATGATAATATGGATATATTGTATTTTTATTTGTGTTTTGGTTGTTTGTGATAATTTTGGAGGGTCATTTGGGGTTATGACCTTTGAATATTTCTTCTTCCTTGAATTTTAGGTGGGGAGAGTAAGAACTAAGTTTGTATTTGAATATTTTGGGAGGGAAGATTTGGGGGTGTGTTTGAATTGGGGAAGGTGGTGTTGGGTTGCCTTTTTTTTCTTTTTTTTTTTTTTTTGTACATAGACCTTTCACACCAAAATATAAATTGTTTTTTAATTACTAAGAGAAGTTTGGTTGATCTTTTCTTGTGAAATTTATCTTTTATTTCTTCCATATTTAATGCTTGTCCTATAGTTGCTCTGGCAACTTTTATCTAGTGATATGAAAATATAATTAAAGGTATTTTAACTCCGCCAAATTCTTCCAATCCAATGATTTCCTTTTACCACATGTTTATTGTAATGATTTTGATTTCAACCCATGAGAGATCAGGTTTTTTAGGAGATTGAAGATCACTCTTTCTATTGATAATAAAAAAAAAATACAAATTAGGGAAGTCAAACGTTTGAATGGCCAATTACTAACATGTCTACAGTTTTATAGATTTGATGATGATCATATACAAGTAAAAGGTTTTCCTTCTTTTTTCTTTTTCCTTTTAAGAGAGAGAAAATTTTCAAAATGACCCTTGGCGTGTTGGAAAGGAAAATTATGGAGTGTTGCTGTTGGAACGTGACAGAGAAGCAATTTCGCGTTGCTTTGTGGTCGTGCTGTCAACACTTTGTTTTGTTGGGAAAAAAATAAAAAAAGGAAAGAAAAGTTCATAGCTTCTTGTGGCCTAACTGGCAGCCCCTTTCATTTTCTAAAAGTAAAAGGGTCTCTCATTATTTTGCATCAAACCTCTATCAATGCCGTTAGATCTTGCAACGATATATAAGAAGTGTATATATATAGATGTGGTTTTAATTATTATATTTTTAATAAGTGTTATTATTTTTAATAGTTTGATATAAATGTGACGGTTGTATAAAGTAGATGATTGATAAAAAAAAATTTATAATAATTAATAAGACTAAATTTTTGTTCTATCATATTATCAATTATTAAAATATATCTTTTGAAACCATTAAAAAGTCTATATATGTGTTTACTGATATCAAAATATATAATTCTGATGTGCAGTTAAAGTGAAAATAAAATTAGAATTATTAAAGCACAAAATACATGATGAATAGTGGGACCACATAAGGTCTTTATATTGATGAAAAAATCTGTTGTTAACAAACAGTGGTTAGCATTTGAATTGCACGTTTAGTATTCTTTTATATATATATATAAATAATAAATTCAGACTTGTAGCCTCCTTTTAAGCCCTCAACCCAATTAAGCTTTGGGTGCCCCTAGAAAAACGGTGTTAGACTTAATTGTTTTAGTATTTATGGCATTGTTTATTAACTTTGACATTGTTCTATATTAGTTTCTCTCAAACGACCTTGCTCTCAACATCACTAAAAGCTTTAGGCTGCACTACTTAAGCAGTATCTTTTCTAAATTGTTTGTTTGTTTTTTTTTTTTTTTTTTCTAGTCATACTTTTTTAAATAGTGTTTTGATTTTTAACCTGTTTTTCCTATAAGTAAAAATAAAAAATAAAAAATTCCCTGCTTCTGGCCTGGCCAGCCATATCCATGATCCACCACTTAGGTAGATTTGAGGCAAAAAGGACTATTATTTATTAAATGGTAGGAGACTAGTGATGTTTGTTAGGTGAGACATTCTTGTTTAATTTCAAGTATACTTTGTTAATTTACGTGCCCATTAAGGGGACAAATTTAAATACTAATTTGGCGTTCAACCCAAGTCACAACCGCAAAACCTACCGGTAATATTTAGTACATAAATAATGTATATATCACTTCTAGGTAAAATTGAGTTTTGAAGGCACAGAAATCTACGTTTGGTCTTTCTAACTTATTGATGAAATCATGTAGTATCCTGACAGTTTGAATGGTTTATATTTAATGTGTTACATTGTAGTATATAAGTGTTTTATACTGTTTATAATTAAAACTATGAGTTTCAATTAAGATTGCTAAACAATATACAAAATGGTGTAATTCCAAAATAATTTCATGTGTCTTTTAGTAGTTCCACTTTGTTGTTTCCAAAACAATTGTATTTCTTTTTTAGAGATTCAACCAAGCAAAGCTGTGATGTTGTTCTTGTTTCCAAGACAATTGAGTCAAAAAATTATTTTCTAATGCAACGTTATTGCTGATGTTAAATTTAACTATATTATATTTGATGGTAAATTTGACATCAAATATGATGTATAAAATTTTGATATTTGATTACTTAACAAATTACTATTTGGTAAAATTTGATTAATATAATTAAATTATAATATAATTTTTTTCTTGATGTTAAATTTGACATATGTTATATTTCATGGTAAATTTGATACCAAATTTAATTTGTAATATTTTCACCTTTGATTACTATTGGTCATTGAGTTTACTTCTTTTGTTTAATTATAACAATATTAGTATGTTCAAATTATTTTATAATTAAAAGTTTACTTTTATAACTTTCAAAACTTAATGAGTATGATACAGAATATATACAACATTTAGAATAACATTGTGAATCGAAGCAAAAATAAAAATAACATATCATATATGCCCTCTTCACTAAAAAATGATGCCAAATATGACATTGGTATAAACATTTACATTTGAGATGGTTTAAAAGAAATCACAGGAAAGTGGACTAGAACAAGCCAAAATATTGTTACAACTTGACAAGAGAACATAGCTAGATTCACCAATATAGTGTCAGCTTTCAGATGTGTAAAAATTGAAAAGGAAATTCCCTTTCATATTCTTGTAGGATTCTGTTTAAGACGTAGGATGCAACGATTTGGCAAATGTTTAGAACATAGGTTATTCCAAATATTGAATAATTTACAGCCATGATAGCTTTGTAACAAACGAAATAAGATGTCCTTATTTCACATAGCTTAAAAAAAAAAAAGGGAATCTTGATATACTGAGAAACGTTTGAAGAAGTAATAAAGAGACAATAAAGTTATATTGCATGTTTGTTCATGCAGTTTCTCATGAACCAAAAAATGGAGAGCAGGAGAGGGTTCAATCTAGTTTTGAAGGGGGTGATTTTTGCAGCCCTTTTTCTTCCGGTCGCGCTTGGTATGAGAAGCGACTCATCTGAATTCGTGTCGTTGATTCGATTTCTTAGAGCGGTTGATCCTAAAAATAAGTTGGAATTAGGCCGTGACGGATCAGGGCAAAATCCCTGCTTGGACAAGTGGAAGGGTATAAAATGCAACTCACAAGCCAACACCATAGTTGGAATTATGCTTCAAAAGTCCAATCTTGGTGGCGTAATTGATGCAGATTCCTTGTGCAAGCTTCCGAATCTGCGAGTTCTTTGCTTAGCCGAAAACCAAATTCGAGGGGCTATTCCGAGCTCCATGTCAGGCTGCAGAAACTTGAGGTACTTAAATCTAAGCAGCAATCTTCTAAGTGGGAGGATTCCAGGAGCTCTAACCAGATTGAAAAGTTTAAGGAAATTGGACATCTCCAAGAATCATTTTGCGGGTATCATTCCAAATTCCAAATGGGAATTCAAACGTATGAACATGTTCTCCATGAAAGCAAGTGAAAGTAGTACTACGGACGGGCAAGAGACGGAAGGAACTACTGTGGCCCCAGAGAGCACAAAGAGTGGCCATTCTAAAAACAGTTGGTCTCAGAATTGGATATTCTGGATACTGTTAGCTCTTGTAATCATTCTCTGTCTGTTGATCGCATACTTCATGGGAAAAAAAGCGTCAAATTTGGCAAAGGAGGAGGCAGTTCTGAAGTCGCTTCAAGACTCTCCCAGTAAAACTCCACTAACCAAGACACCACCAGAGGAAGTGAAGCCAGAGAAAAGGCTCTCCGAGCTTGTGTTCTTTGTTGAAGAGCAAGAGAGGTTTAAGTTAGAGGATCTTCTTGAGGCCACAGCTGACTTGAGAAGTCAGAGTCTTTGTAGTACTCTTTACAAAGTGGCACTCAAGAACAATGGCATATATGCTGTCAAAAGGCTGAAGAAATTGCAAATACCATTTGAGGAGTTTGAACAAATAATGAGACAGATTGGTAATGTGGACCATCCAAATATTTTATCACTTGTTGCTTATGGTTATACTCCTGAAGAGAAACTTCTTATCTACAAGTACCAAAATAAAGGGAATCTGCTAAACCTGCTCGAAGGTAATTAACCACAGTTCAAATCTTCTTGTTACTATATTTTCTCTTATAAAATTTAAATTTTTGTTCAAAATCTATGAACCAAATGGGCCATGAGGTTTTTTTTTTTTTTTTTTCATGTAAGATTGTTTCATAATTTTATTTGTCAAAATACATCTTTTACAAAATTTACATAAATTAAAATGTTGGAAAGTAACACTAGAACCTCTAATTTTTATCGATATTATGGTAACTCCTCTTTGACCGAACTTATTACAATGATACATCTTGACTGTTAAATTTCTAAAGATCAAAAGGGTATTGCTATACTATCAGTAAACATCTAGTTAGTGAACAACATGAGTTCAGTTTGTGAAAGATAAATAAACAAAAGAAAACTTCAAAATCAATTTGCACCCCAGAATTTACAAAATGTCTCTGTTGTTCTTAGTTCTGAGGGCATATTTCTTTGAATTTCAGCAGATTACATTAAAGGTAATAGGGATTTCCAATGGAGTCTTAGGCTGTCCATAGCAGAAGGGATTGCAAGCGGTTTGAAATTCATATACGAGAATCCAAATGACCAAGAGATAATCCCACATGGAAATCTCAAGCTTTCAAACATTCTCTTGGACGAGAATGATAAGCCACTAATAAATGAATTCGGGCACTCAAGATTTCTAGACCCCGAGAGAAGTGGCCTTTGTAGCACCAAAGGCTACACACCACCTGAGAAAGGCTTGACAGAAAAGGGTGATGTCTTCAGCCTTGGAGTGATTCTCTTAGAGCTATTGACTGGCAAAGCAGTGGAGAAAACCGGCATAGACCTTCCTAAATGGGTGAATGCCATGGTTAGGGAAGAGTGGACCGGTGAGGTCTTCGACAAGGAGTTAGCCAAATCTGCAGCTCAGTGTGCTTTTCCTTTGCTGAATATTGCTCTCAAGTGCGTGTCATACTTTCCTGAAAACCGACCAACCGTGGCAGAGGTTTGGGAGAAGATAGAAGAGGTCGTTGGTGCAGAGCAAGACCACAGTATAACAACATTTTCTTCTAATAATCAGTGTGGCCCAGATTGTTATCTACACAGCATCATATCTGAGACATGGGACACTCCTGGATCAAATTATTGAAGCTTGTTCTATAAGTATCAAGAAAATGCATGCCCTTTCTTTCTTCTTTCGAGTTTTTGGACTGACTGTTAGCCTTAGGATCAGAATTTCCGGTTGAAGTACAATAAATAATCAGTGTTGAATATGTATCTGCTTTGTTCACATTCATGTAGGGAAATTTGGTGTTCATTTTCTTTGTATCAGGAAAAAATGCACAAAATTTTTTGCTCTCACATGTGAGGAATCTAATTAACAAAATTATGGCAAATAATCTTCTAACCATAAAAGTTCAAATGGGATCAAGCTAAATTGAGAAATATCATCTGCATCAACTTATAAATGCCACTCTCTATATATACACATATACATATACATATATGTATACATAGAGAGAGAGAGAGAGAGAGAGGAGATAGGGGGGATATTTGCAATCTTCATTATCGTATGTTACGTTTTGGCCCACAAAAGTATTTCTTGGTGGTTTCTTGTAGATCACGCAATACAACAACACCATCCAAGTTTGAACAAGACCATGTGGCATGTCATATGTTTTAAGGATCTTTCAAAAGATGAGAGTTTCTTAAGAAAAATAAACGATGGGAAATTTTAAGGTTAGGCTGAATAAGCACTCATTCAATGAGATGGTTAAGTGTTTGCATCAACGACGAAGAAAGAAGCAAAAGAAAATTTCATCAAAGTGGTTATGCTATCAAATCCCTCCATGTCATGTTATAATTAGCAAATTCTGTAGAAACTGATATCACCTATGCTAGCTAAACAAACCAGAAGAATCTTCAGTTGGTGTAGGATCACCATGGTATAAAGAAAGAATTCTATGGTATAATTTAAACAAAAAACCTTTAACCTGTCCCATTTTTAACAAATGTTTTAAATTGTCAAATTTTTATTAATTTGTCATGATTATGATATAATTTGACAATTCAGATTATGTTTTATTAATAGACTGCTAAAATGCACAAGAAAAATCTTCAATTGGTGCCAAAGATCACAATGGGAAAAGAGATTTTATTTTATTGTTATTGTATTAATAATTAGAAAAAAATACACAGTAATTTTAAACCATCAGATTTTTAACAAGTACGTTATATCATCGTATTTTTATTAATATGATATAATAAAAATACAATTTCACGATTTTGATTGTGTTTAATAAATAGAGTACAATTTTTGGCACCTACTTAGAAAAGGTCTCCAATAATATAATCAATAAATGTAAGCTGGTTTCTTCCATCACCAACCAACTATGAGATCTAGACGTGATGAAAGGAAAAGGGGTAGGGAACAGCTAAGTCACTGGGTGAAATTTCCTGATTAATGTGATATTGACTTTTAAGTCTTTTAATGGTTGAGATCTCTCTTAGCTCTCCATAGGTAAAAGGTTGCGTTTGGTATGTTACCAATTAAGGGTATCAACAACAACGTCCAAAACAATCATTTTTGATTTATGCTACTCACCATATTTTAGGACAGTCTTCTGTTAATTAATTTTCATGGTAAGTGTGTCCTAAACTGTTTTTAGGCCTGTTTGGCACGACTTTTATGTGTGTTTTCAGTCAGTAAAAGTAGAAAAACAAAAGCTACAACTTTTTAGTAAGTGCTTGAAATTATATTTTTGAAAGAGTTTTTATACGTCAAAATGGTTTCAATTTTTTTACGTTATAAAAAATGTTATATTTAAACTTGTAATGTATTATTAACACTCTGGTACAGGATTCAAAGTTTTTTTAGAGGTGTTTTTTTGATAAGTTATATTTGTGGCTTTGACAGGAAGCATTTATGAAGAGCAAAAATATTTCTGACAGATTATGTAAACACTTTCAAAAACAGTTTTTGAACTCAAAAGAGCAAAAACAATTTTTGAACTTAAAAGACCAAAAACAGTTTTAAAAAGCCCTTGCAAACATGCCTTTATCCTCCCCCATTTTGTAAATTTCCATATATATGCAAATATGTAGAGAAGATGAAATTGTTAAAGGTTGAGGAAAGTAACATTATTTTATGCATGGCATGGTATTGTCATTTCGACATTAGAATGATGATGACCACAAAAAGAAGAAGACAAGGCTAGTCAGAAAGAGGTATCGAGAGAGAGAGAGAGAGAGAGAGAGCAGCTATATTATTGCGAGGGCATTTACTTTGTTTATAGCTGGCTTAGGCCTAATGTTTTGACAAAGTTGTGCCAGACAATATTTTATTAGCAGGGTGTAATACCAAATCAAAATATAATTTGCAAATCTCTTATTCTCTCTCCTCTTATCGCATAGAGATGATCGAGTCTAAGCAACCAAAGAAGGGAAGATTGTGTGGCAAGAGTATGAAAAAAAAAAAATACCTATTGGTATAACACAATTTTTAGTTGTTAATCAAATCCCATGCAATTCATTTGATTCAATCGAAATCATATTAAATTAAATAAAAGAAAATAATTTAACAAAATTAAATGAAAAACTTGACAGTAAAATACTATATCTTATCAAAAGGTCTTTTTCAAGTATCAAAAAATTCTCTCCTAAAAAATGGTCATATTTTAAATGTAGCCTTTTCAAAGGATCTAATTATTTCTCTCTGTACATACACACAAATGTATGTATGTACACACATATGTATGTATGTATGTATATCTAAAGCCCTTTTTCATGTAGGAGTAGATGTTATTTGAGCTTTCTTATTAACTTTACACATGAAGTATTTCATAATTAATCATTCTTACAGCTTGAATAATGCAAGTGACTATTGATTAAACTATTTGGGTCCCTTTAAAGATATTGAGCAAACTAATTAGTTATAATTCATTATTGGTCAAACTAATAACAATAAGCTTTTTTCAAGCCACATATTTTACCTATTTGGTAAGGCTTCCTACTTATGTAAATATTGGGTGTTATATCAAAAAATATATGAATATCAGTTTAGGCGAATAAACAGCTTAATCATGATTGGACTAACCCATATTAGAGAGAAAAACAATCATGTAAATTACAATACCAAATCCAAATGGATATTTTTGTTAATATATAAAAGACAACTTGGAAAAAAAATGTTCAAACCGGAGGACTTTCAATTCAGTATTATTAATGAGTTGGCTCATGATGGTATTCATTTACGTCCTACTTTGGACAAGTCAATACATGCATACATATATACATACATATATATATATATATATATCTGACTCTATATTTAGAGTTTTTTTTTACCTTTAAATTTGCTTGAGGCTCTAGTTGTGGATTCCACAAAGTGGTTGTAAACGTGTTGCCATCATCTTCTTCCAAAGTTTCCTTGATATTTTTGGTATTAGTTAAATAAAAACCGACCTTTTTTTTTTCTTTTCTTTTCTTTTATTTTTTTTTTCTTATTCTCTAGGCAACCTCAAAATTTCATTGGCCTTTTGCATTTCTAAGAGAGCCAACAAAATTAAACACATAAGCCTATTGCTTTGAAGAGCTCTCAAATTCTTATCCCTTGAATAAAAAATTTCCATGGTTTTAACAAATATATTCTAAATATCTATTTATTACAAAAAAAAAAAAAAATGAGTGGCCAATTTTTTAATATTGTCGTTGCCACAAAATACTCCATAACAAGTTGAGGTCCACTATTAAACAAAGGAAAGGAGTTAACCAACAATTGGTGCCAAATTCTTGTGATTGAATGGTTTTAATCTATTTGATACCAAAATCTACTATTTCCCTCATAATTCTCTAACAAGAGAAAAACAAAAGAAAAAAAAAACTACTGAGATATATGAAAAAAAAAGGAAGAAAAAGTTGAATTATACTCCAGTGGTCCAAAAGTATGTTGTTCCATAAGACTGAAAAAATAAAAATAAAAAATAAAAAATAAAAAATAAAAAATTGAGGAGGCCAAATTATATTATATTTGGTGGAACACATGCAAGTCCAAAACCAAGTGTACGTAAATTTTGCTTTCTTCATGCTTATGTTATATATTATGGCCTTGTGGTAAACTAGACTGGTTTGGTAATTTATGCAACATGTGCAACTTTTCTTTTATTTGTTTTTTCTTTTTCTAAATTTCATAATTTTTTTTTGAGTTTGAGTTTTTTTAAGCAAAGAAAGATCATCATCTCTCCTGTCATCTTTCTTTGGCTCCTCCAAATATTCTTACACCAGAGGATTTGCCTGCCAGTCTCTCCCTCTCTCTCCTTTCCTCTATTTATAAATTGCACCTTACCCATCACAGCTTCAAATTCCATTTCTTTTTATTTAATTAAGGAAGTGGAATAACCAAGAAAGATAAAAAAAGAAGAGAGAGAAAGAGAGAGGATGAAAGATCACATCTGCTTCTTCTTCTTCTATTCTCATTACAAATATTCCTCTTCTTAGATCTTAGTCTCCTCCATTTCTCATCTGGGTACTGCTCAAACGGTATTTTTTTTTCTTTTTCTTTTTAATTCTCCATAATAAATTTTGCTTTTTTAATTTTTTATTTTCCTCTCTCGATCTATGTTTGATTTTCTGATTAGTGGTCTCTTCTGATCCACAAGGCTTCTTCTGTTTAATTTTCCGGTTTGTTGGGTTTGCCAGGAAATCTGGGTCATGTTCTGATTGGTGCACAGAGGATCCGATGTTCCAAGATTGAATTTTGACAAATCCCGCTTTGTCTTTAATCGGAGCTCCAATCTGGGTTCTGTCTAAATCTTCAGATAAGGTAATCCACATTATGATTACTTTTGTTCTTTTGCCTTGTTGATGAAAAAGTTTAGTTTTTTAATTTGCAAAACAAAAATAGTAATAAATTTTATGGACTGCCCATGTAATTACTTGAAATTTTTAGATAAGATTTCAATTGAATTGTGATTTTTTTTGTTCTGTGGTGGGTTGTTATGATTGGATTGAATTGAATTGGTGGTTGTTGAATCTGCAAATGGTTGGTTTGCAGAAAAAGATGGAATCAGATCTTGGTAAGCTCTTTATTGGTGGGATTTCTTGGGACACAGATGAAGAACGGCTTAAGGAATATTTTGGAAAGTATGGAGAGGTTGTGGAGGCCGTGATCATGAGAGATCGTGCGACTGGCCGTGCTCGTGGCTTTGGATTCGTCGTTTTTGCGGATCCTGCTGTTGCAGAAAGAGTCATTATGGACAAGCACATGATCGATGGCCGTACAGTGAGCATCTTCATTTCAATTTCATATTATCAACTTCAATTGATTGGATTTCCTTAAAATTTATCGGAAATTGTAGTTCGGAGTAGTGAAAATTTAACATTTTTGTCTCGTCTTTCTCCAGTTTTAAATCAATGAATTTGAAACTTAATGCAGCATCAGTTGCTTAGAATCTACATTGGAAAAAAAAAAAAAAAAGACATAAAAAAACACACTTGCCTGTTAGTGAAACTAAAAAGATGAGGTCCATTGTTTAATTCAGTTACTGCACGTTTCCAATTTAGGTCGAGGCAAAGAAGGCTGTTCCTAAGGATGATCAGCATATTTTGAACAGAAATGCCGGTGGAATCCAAGGTTCTCCTGGTCCTGGCCGCACAAGAAAGATTTTTGTTGGAGGGTTAGCATCGACGGTCACCGAGAGTGACTTCAAGAAGTACTTTGATCAGTTTGGAACAATAACCGATGTGGTGGTGATGTATGATCACAACACACAAAGGCCAAGAGGTTTTGGCTTCATCACTTACGATGCAGACGAAGCTGTGGACAGAGTGCTGCATAAAACCTTTCATGAGCTGAATGGTAAGATGGTTGAGGTCAAGAGAGCGGTTCCGAAAGAGCTTTCCCCGGGGCCCAGCCGTAGCCCTTTGCTGGGATACAACTATAGTTTAAGTAGGGCCAACAGCTTCTTAAACAGTTATGCTCAAGGTTATAATCTTAGTCCAATTGGAGGTTTTGGAGTAAGAATGGATGATAGGTTCAATGCAATTTCTAGGGGTAGAAGCGGGTTTTCTCCATTTGGCACTACCGGTTATGGTTTGGGTATGAATTTGGAGCCAGGATTAAGCTCGAGCTACAGTGCAAATTCTAACTTTGCCAATAGTGTAGGCTATGCAAGAATGCTAAGTCCCTATTACAGTGGCAACGCAAACAGGTACAATACCCCAATTGGTTACAATCCGAATGCTGGAAGGAGCAGTTCTGTTTTAAGCTCCACCGCTCGAAATGTCTGGGGAGTCGGGGGCATGACCAATGCCACGAGCCCCAGTAACCCTGGGGCGTATTTGAGCACCGGAAGTGGGAGTTTTGGCATGTCATTTGGAAATGGTGGAGCGAATTGGGGCGGCGCAAATACTGTTTCAGCACAAGGTGGAGGAAATGCTTCTGGATATAGTGGTAGTAGTTATGGGAGTGGAGATAGTAGCTTTGGATTCGGAGAGGGGGGATATGGAAGAAACAGTGGTACAGGAGTAACCGCAGCATCTTCGTACCCTGCATCAACAGCTGGTTATGAGAGGTCTTATGGAGACCTGTATCGTAGTGGTTCCGTTTATGGCGATTCAACTTGGCGCTCCACCACTCCTGAGCTAGATGGTTCTAGCACATTCAGTTATGGGCTTGGCAATATAACTTCAGATGTTGCAGCCAAAAGTTCTGAAGATTATATTGGAAGCTACAATGTTACTAGTAGACAACCAAATAGAGGTAAAATTTCAGACTTCACAAGAATGATCTTATTTATCTTCTTTGAACCTTGCGGTACTTTTATTAGTCTTGAGGAAATTAGAATCTTAAAACTTTAATTTACTTGAAAGGAGGATTTATTTTGTAGTAATTGCAAGTGTACTCCTACAAAAGTTATATGCTTTTCTGATATGAATGTTGATGATTATGTATTCTGACTGATGAGTTCAGGTCCGCTGTCCCCAAGTTCCTATTTTATTAGCTGTCCCTCCAAAACTAGTTAGCCAAATCATCTAAGTTTAAGAATTTGGCCAATTAATGAGTACTAAATGCTAGAAATACTTAGCAGTTAAAAGAGTTGTCAAAATAGAATTCGGGGGAGGGTTAACGAGACGGGATATTGGGGATAACAGATCTGAACTGCTGACTGATTCTAACAAAAAAATTTAATGAAGGTTTATTTCACTAGAGACTGGAAATGGTAGGAATTTGCCTAGTGGGAGTTGATCTGAAGCAATTCTTGTTGGATTATTAACATTTGATTTGAGTCACTACATGGATTAACAAATAGAAAATGTTTTACATTATGAGTTAATCGTGTTATTTACTCTTCTATGTTTTTGTTGTTTGGTGTGTTTGATTCAGGTATTGCTGCCTAGGAGAATTGTTGTTTGGATAAAGTCATGAGGCTATAATGGTAGGTGGAGAGAAACTTTGAAGCTTTGTGAATTTTATACATCTCCCTTTTTTTATGATATATTAAGCTTTTGAGGAAACTGATCATATAATAGTTCTAACGGGGATTCCTTGATTGGAAGTATACATATTCAGAGAGAAAGAGAGAGAGAGAGAGGCAGAGAGAAAGCAGTTTACAAGGGATTTTGTGCAAGGTTTGAGATTTTTTTTTCTCCCCTTTGTTTAATCTTAGGTTCTTTTCTTATAATTTGGTAAGAGGTGTAAGATTAGATTGCAGGATATATACTCTTGGGAGTATTGTGCATCTACAGAAGGACAAGCCAGCCTTAGTCTATTGAAAAAAGAAAAGAAAAGAAAAAGATAGGATATTATTTTTTATTTTTTTTATTCTGTAATGCCTGGCAAAGTTGCTGGCTTTTGCCCATGTTTCTTCTTTTTCTTTTTCTGGGATTCGTCCTCTTAAAAAAATTGTATGTGAGGTTTTTGATTTACTAGTGTGAAACAATGGAAGGATGCCCATGTGGGATCCCCATCAAAAATAAGTTTTACTAGAACACTTTGATTCTTTTTATTATTGGACAGTATATTAAACAAGCTTATACTTCATTTGTGTGTGAAACTAATGTTCTTTCTAATATTATACACATCTTGTTTTATTTATTTATTTATTTCATTTTTTGATAGTTTTTTCTAGCTTGCCTCTTCTTTTTTGCTTGTCGCAATGATTCATTAGGCCTAAGCCCTTGTATGCATACTTGCACTTGTTATTATTTAGAGCTTTCTTTTAATACCAGTTTTTTCATTCTGTTTACTCTTCCAACATATATATAATGTTGATTGGACAATTCATAGAGAAAATTAGAAAATGTGACCCTTTACTCAAGTCAAGATCTGCTATCCCATTTTCCTGCCTCTTTGGCTGTCCACCAATAAAATTTTGAGACATAAGTGCACTTTTTAATCACTTTTAATATTTAGGTCCTATTTATGTGTTTAGATTATTGAGTTTAAATGATGTATCAAAATTTAATTAGGGGATAGCCAAGAGAACAGGAAGACGAGACAGTTTCTTAACTAACATTTTTCAATTTTGTGCTTTTCTCTTAGAATTATGCTCTTTCTAAGTTAATATATATGAAGGGAGAGAGCAATAACAGATTTTTAAAGATTTTTTAGTATTTAAGAAAAGAAATAAATCTTTATACTTACATATTATTTATATATATATATTTTAATTCTACTCTTGTAATATTGGAGTCATTGGACTACTACCCTTGCTTGGCGAGTACGCAAATCCAAGCTTGTCCTTTTTTTTTTTATGGGTTTCCATCTGCTAATAAATTTTCTGTTTCTAAATTCTAATCTTTTAGCCTCTTCTTCTGTTTGGCCACATTAACTCTTTATCTTTTCTTCCATATGATTAGGATAGACTTTGTCCCTCTTTTGTCCCTCTCATTTAATGATCTCTCTCTACACACTCTCTCTCTTCACACATACATGCACAACGGACAGGAATATGGGGTTAAGTAGGCAAAGGAATGTTTCAGACCCATATTTAGACATTGAGAAACTTGTTCAATGACATATATGAAACCAAAATTGGTGTGAAATTTTGACCATACTCTCCATTGGAACATTAATTCCTTGGGCCACTAACTTGAAACAAACGCCAAAGAAAGCATATTCTTCTTTTCAACCGTTACTTGAGGAAGTTTAATCTTAATTAAATCACTCCCAAAGTTTCTGATTTTTCTTTTATAGATAGCTTCCAGAGAAAATTTTATGCATTCCATGTTTCGAAATCATGTTTAAGTTGTGTCTTACTTCGACATATATGGGATTTATAAAAAAAATTTCAAACTAAGGTATTCATAAAAATTCTCTTTAGTTCTTTGTTATTGCCACCAATGAAGCCAGAAGCTTAGAGCATCTCCAACCGAGCTCTATAGTGGAGTAAGGTGCGCGTTGTGAGAGGCTAACGGCAAATTTTCATAAATGTTACCTTTTAAACTTTATTTTTTTATAAATGTAGTAAATATTTTAGTATAATATATTTTAAACAAATAATACGAGTAATTATGTATAATTTTTTTAAATGTAATATAAATAAAAATATATTTAAATGTATGACATCTACTTTTCTCCAGCGGGCCACATTAGACATTTTCGTTTGTTTTTTTCCATCACCGTGAAGGGCGGTCCAAAAAGGTGGGGCCAGTAGGGCACGCAAAAAACTGTAGCACCATTACAAAATGTTTCAAACGTTAAGAATTGCTTTGGACAATTTTTGATTACATGTCACATCATATATTATATTGCATCACTGTCATTTGTGGTCCACTCCTCATTATATGAAGCATTCAGGCCGTTGGATTGAAACCCGGGATGCCACCTTTTTTTTTTTTTATGTTTTTCTATTTTTAATTTGTTTGAGACTCAAGTTTCAATTACGTTATAAAACTCTTATATATTACGATATAAAATTTTTATATATTATAATACTTTTATCTTTTAAGTCTTTTTTTTACGTTCTAACTTGATTTTCAAAAAGTCTCAAAGTTTTACTAGATTATCCACGGTTAACATAAGTATCACTTTTTAACAAAAATAAATACAAAAATAAAATAAGCCTTCTCTCTTAGCCATTTATATGGGATAAACTTTTTTTTTGTTACTTTTCTTTTTTGTTGCTAATCAAAGTGAAATTTAGCAAGGATACATTCGTTCCTTTTTTTTTTTTTAATTTTTCATTTTGAGATTATTTATAAGAATTGCCTCCGAGCATTTTAGGAATAAAATATTACCTCCACAAAGAAAAAAGCCTACTTATGGTTTTTTTTTTTTTAATAGAAGGAACACCTATATATGTTTCTACCTACAACGTATGTTATTAATTTTTTATAGTTTTGAATAAATAATTTTGTTTATTAATCTAAAGTTAAAGTAAAATTTAATCCTCATACAATCTGATTAAGTCTCATGAAAATCTCATAGTCTAGAAATATTTTCTGCATGCATATATGCATGTACATGTATATACTCATATAATAAGAATTGTAACATTTATATTCACTTGATTTTCTTAAATTTCTTAAATGTAATTTTTAATATTTATATTCACTTGATTTTCTTAAATTTCTTAAATGTAATTTTTAATATTATAAGTGTTGGATGATATTTATTAAATGTTGCACGAAAGACAAATTGAGTGTTGCATAAAATTATAAATGATTTTCAGCAATAAACAAAAAACGTTACAAGTATATATGACTAGTTAGATGCTTTCTTGAGGACAATTCTTATATTATACATACTTAGAATGAGATTTCTATAAATCTCAACAACTTTTCTTTTGTGTGACTTTGTGTGACCTGTAGGCAGAGTGACAAAGTTATAGTAGGAGCCCACTTAACTCTTCTCTATTTATATTTTCATATATATGTTTGTAACAAATTTATATATAGTCCCACCTAAAAATAAAAATAATTTGATTTTATTATTCAAAAAGTTTAAAAAGTATCAACGTAGATCAAAGTCTTAACTAAATATCTCTAAGTATTTAGCAAGATATTCTCTTCTTGAGGATGGCTTCAAGCCTATTTATTTTTTCCTCTTATTTTTTTATTTCTTGATTTTTTTTTTTCATTGGTGTTCATACCCATTCTTGTAACAAAAAAATAAAAAAATAATTTCTTAGAGAAAAAATTTAAGTTGTATCATAATGTTTTTGGAAAGGAAAAATATATTTTAATAAAGTAATCAATTATACTCGTTTGTGAATTTGTGATATGTTTATAACATTCTATTGCTTGTTTTCCTTTGTCATTCTTTTGGCATTATCTTTAAAAAATAAATTTTTTTTGTCTAATATATAAAAAAAATTCATTGAATGTAAGATAGATTCAAAAGGTGAAAATTAATTTGTATAATAGTAAAGATAGGGCAACAAAAATATTAAGCTTGATAGTACATTATAAATTCTATCAAATGTGTATTAATTAAATTTTAACGAATACCTTTTTTATAAAAATATTTTGTTCTGGCGACCAATTCTTGGATCAAAATACAATAGTGACAACAACTATTAAGACTATTTTTTTTTTCAATTTTACTCAAACACCTTGTAAATATTAGCTCCCATCACTAAAAATTCTAGCTCCGTCACCATCTGTATGTACGCTGGCCATGTGATGCTTCCATTCAATATGACTTGGTCAATTATTTTCTCATCTTTCCCATTTGAAAGTTGCAGAATATTTGTCATCATCTTGCCCTAGAAAGTAAGAACACAAGCAAAAAATCTATACATTTTTATTCAAGTTATTATTATAAAAATGAACAGTATCATATCCATGATTGAGACACCCTTAAGGACAGGTTAATTTGTCCAACAATGTTGTCCTTTTTCTCTGCTTTGCTTTCTTGGATTCCCTTGTTCTCTTTTTCCCCAAAATGAGAAGTAAAAGGAGAATTCTCTCACAGGACAAGGAAAAAAAATAACTTTTTACCGTTAAAACTTTAGCTTTTCTTAATTTGAGGTGCTTCTAATATGATTTCACAATTCAAAACTGCATCTCTCTTAAAGGAAAACGGATGCCATTTTCTTCCTTGTCGCCCAAATGTCAACAAAGCTGGCAAACCCCATTTCCCACCTCCATCAACAAAATCCACCAAAGCCATCAAAGAATCTGACCATTAAGATTCACCCACGTGTCACTTTGCTGAGTAAAGTTTGGACTGTTCAATGGGTTAGCATGCTGGGAATCAATGCTAAGACTAAGAAAG
The DNA here is from genome assembly GCA_946598075.1 of Artocarpus hirsutus. Classification (NCBI taxonomy): domain Eukaryota; kingdom Viridiplantae; phylum Streptophyta; class Magnoliopsida; order Rosales; family Moraceae; genus Artocarpus; species Artocarpus hirsutus. The sequence continues at coordinate 28,667 of CAMOHE010027878.1, read as the reverse complement.
AAAAGTATTTTCATGCCTTTGGACATAAAACAAGATCGCTTAAAAGTTATACATGCCTTAATAAAGAAGCAGAGAATATGACACCAAAATAGCATATGATAAGCTTTATTGTGATTCATTTCTCTCTTTCATGGACCTCATTGTCAGTATCATACACAAAGGTACAATTTGGACAACTCAATCCACCCAAAAAAAAAAGAAAAAGCCTATTATTCTTCAACACAACTATATTACAACACTTGTAAAGGGGCAAAAAAAAAAAAAAAAACTTTTCAAAAATCATCATCCTGCTAAAAAGCACACCAGGACCGGGCCAGTTTCTGAAAAAAACTGAGAAAGAGTTCTCACTCATGTGACCATGGCCACAAATCATAACCTCAGAGATCTCCAATGGGTTCTCAATGCCATCAAATCTGAAAGCCTGACTTTACACAACATTTCCTTCTACCTCTCACAGCCCACTTCTTGTTGTTGCCATGAAACAGAAAACTCCATGAACATCAACATTTCAAGAGACAGTAATAATAATAATGTCTCAAACTTTTCTGAGACCCTCCTAGCTTTGGCAACTTCCAAAGCCTGCCAATCATGTCTGAGAAACTTGGAGTTCCACAAGGCTGAATGGGAAGTACAACAAGTTAGAAGTCTTGGGATTTTGCTTGAGAGCAACTCAAGCATAAAGCAAGTTGTGTTTAGTAAAAACAAGTTGAGTAGAGAATGTATGTCTGAGTTATGTGAAGTTGTGAAGAGAAATAGAGTGATTAAAGAGATTGTTTTTTCTGAGTCAGGAATTGGGCATGTGGGAGCTGAACTTCTAGCTTCTTCTCTAAAGGTGAATGATAGTTTGGAAGAGTTGCAAATATGGGAGGACTCGATTGGGTCAAGAGGATCAGAGGAGCTATCAAAGATGATTGAAGTCAACTCAACGCTGAAGTTGTTGACAATCTTTGACTCAAATTCCATCACAGCAACTCCACTGATTTCTTCTGTTTTGGCAAGGAATAGGACAATGGAAGTCCATGTTTGGAGTGGAGAAAATGGGGAGAAAAGTTCAAAGGTGGTTGAGTTTGTTCCAGAAAACAGCACACTTAGAATTTACAGGCTTGACATTTCAGGTGCCTGCAGGGTTGCCTGTTCTCTGGGGCTGAACTCGACCGTGAAGTCGCTTGACATGACCGGTGTTCGGCTTAAATCGCGGTGGGCTAAGGAGTTCAGATGGGTGTTGGAACAGAATCAGAGCCTTAAAGAGGTTAACTTGTCAAAAAGTTGCTTGAAAGACAAAGGAGTTGTGTATGTGGCTGCTGGACTTTTCAAGAACCAGAGACTGGAGAGCTTGTATATGGATGGAAATTGGTTTGGAGGCGTTGGAGTAGAACATTTACTTTGTCCTTTGAGCAGATTTTCCACATTGCAAATTCAAGCCAACATTACTCTAAAATCTTTGACATTTGGTGGTGGAAGGACCAAGATCGGTAGGGATGGACTTGCAGCCATATTACAGCTGGTGACAACAAATGAAACTTTGACTCGGTTAGGCATATTCGACGATGAGAGTTTGAGATCGGATGATTTTGTGAAGATCTTCAGGAGTTTGCAGAAGAATGCCTCCTTGAGATGCTTGTCTTTACAAGGCTGCAAAGGGGTTCGAGGAGAGTTGGTATTGCAAGCGATCATGGAGACATTGCAGGTAAATCCTTGGATTGAAGAGATCGATCTTGTGAGAACGCCGCTGCAGAATTCAGGAAAGGCTGATGGGATTCATCAAAGGCTGGGGCAGAACGGGAAGAGTGAACCAGAAATGGATACTCTCAAGGACATGCCACTAACAGTGCCCAAGAGCTGTAGAGTTTTCTTCTGTGGTCAAGAATATGCAGGTGAGTTTAGTTTGTTAATTTATGATGTTGAATGAGGAGAATTTTTTGGTCTAATATGGAAAAATTACCTAATGGTATTTGATTTTTTGTAAAGTTGTCCTGCTTTATTTAATCTAATATGATTTTAATTTGATTTGACTGTTAAATCTTGTAACTAATTGGACCTCACCAATAGGGTATTTTTTTATAACCTACCACAAAATTCTTGTTTCAAGTACTTTAGCTTCTCTTTGAAATTTGGAGTGAATTTGTGTCATTTCCATTTTCAGGTAAGACTACACTCTGTAATTCCATATCACAGAACTTCTCCACTTCAAAGCTTCCCTATATTGACCAAGTAAGAACGATAGTGAACCCGGTTGAACAAGCTGTAAGAACAGTTGGAATGAAGATCAAAACTTTCAAAGATGAGGACACAAAGATCTCGATATGGAACCTTGCCGGTCAACATGAGTTCTATTCCCTCCATGATCTCATGTTTCCTGGGCATGGAAGCGCGTCATTCTTCCTCATCATATCCAGTCTTTTCAGGAAACCAAGCAATAGAGAACCAAAGACTCCAATGGAGATAGAAGAGGACCTCCAATATTGGCTAAGGTTCATAGTCTCCAATTCAAGAAGAGCGGTCCAACAATGCCTTTTACCAAATGTGACTATAGTCCTCACACACAATGACAAGATCAACCAACCATCACAAAACTTGCAGGCTGCAGTAAGCTCGATCCAAAGATTGCGAGACAAGTTTCAAGGCTTCGTCGAATTCTATCCGACTGTCTTCACAGTAGATGCAAGATCATCAGCATCGGTCAGCAAACTCACTCATCACATCCGAAAGACAGGCAAGACGATTCTCCAAAGGGTCCCAAGGATTTACCAGCTTTGCAATGATTTAATACAAATGTTATCAGAATGGAGATCCGAGAACTACAACAAGCCTGCAATGAAGTGGAAGGAGTTTGGCGAGCTATGCCAAGTGAAGGTTCCACCATTAAGGATTCGATCACGACACGACAACAAGGAGAGAGTGGAAATGAGAAGAAGGGCAGTTGCCACTTGTCTTCATCACATAGGAGAAGTGATATACTTTGACGAACTGGGGTTCTTGATATTGGATTGTGAGTGGTTCTGTGGTGAAGTTCTTGGCCAACTAGCAAGACTTGACGTGAGAAGGCAAGGCTCTACAGAAAGGAACGGATTTATAGGTAGAAAAGAGTTGGAGAAGATTTTGAAAGGAAGTCTTCAAAGCCAGATTCCCGGGATGGGTTCTAAGGTGTTTGAGAACTTGGATGCAAGCGATCTTGTGAGAATGATGCTTAAACTTGAACTGTGCTATGAACAAGATCAATCAGATCCTAATTCTTTGCTGTTAATTCCATCAATTCTTGAAGAAGGAAGAGGAAGGACACAAAGATGGCAAATAAGCAGCCCTGAGTGTGTTTATGCTGGAAGGCATCTTGAGTGTGATGATTCAAGCCACATGTTTCTCACACCAGGCTTCTTTCCAAGATTACAGGCAAGTTTTTTGCTTTTTTTTTGTAATCTCTTTTTCCTTTTCCAAGTCGTAGATTATGGGCAAGTTTTCTTTTTTATCTTAAAGTTTTTATTTAAAAAAAAAACATAGAAATACAAAAAACAATTTCTCTGTCTTAGGCTTGTGTGTTTGTAGACTATTAATTTTTTTTACTTCCTTTATGGTATTAGAAGAATGAAAAAAAAAAAAAATCGAAAAGTAAACAACGAGATATAAAGATTAATATACCTTCAAAAGAAAAGATGCAAAGGTTGGAGAAAGTTGGAGTTGGTTATTTAGATGTTTTAAAATGAAACAAAAATGAGTTACTTGTTTGATTTTATTTTATGCCCTCAATTCAGCTTTGGTAATTTATTCTAAATTAACCTAAGCACCAATAAATAAGATGATGTATTTTCTTCAAAATTTCAACTTCAACATTTAGTGTATTTGATAGATCAGTTGGAACTAATTTATTGTAGCATGTAAGAGCTTTACATAGTAGTCTACTTTCGCTTTGTACTATAACATGTAAGAGTTTTATACTGTAGCAGTTAAACTATATGTATGAATTGGCTAATACACTTGATACATTTGTTATTATTTGGTCTCTATCCTAGTTTTTGGAAGTAATAGTGCTTTATTTTTGTTGCAACTCAAGTGTATATCACTACTATGCAATATTCATAATAGACATAAATAAAGTAGATTACTTTGAGGCTTAAATTTGTAATTCTATAACTGCAATATGAAAACCCAATTGCAGTACTATAGTCTAAACAATTTTTTGTTTAACAAAATCACTTTCTTTTGGTAAGTTCTAAGGCCTATTTGATCTTATTTGTTTGAAAAATCCAGGTGCATCTTCATAACAAGATCATGGGGTTAAGGAACCAACATGGTGCCACTTACAGCCTTGAGAAGTACTTAATCTCCATAAACATAAACGGAATCTACATCAGAGTGGAATTAGGAGGACAGCTTGGTTACTACATTGATGTCCTGGCATGTTCCACCAAGAACATCACAGAAACACTCAGGCTGATCCACCAGCTTATAATACCAGCAATCCATAGCCTCTGCCATGGCATTACATTGACCGAAAGCGTAATGAGGCCAGAGTGTGTGCAAAATCTGACGCCCCCAAGATACCGAAAAACTCAATTTGTTTCGTTGCAACAGTTGAAACATGCACTGCTTTCGGTTCCCGCTGATGGCATGTATGATTATCAACACACTTGGGAGGCAGTTTCGGAATCTGGAAGGACAGTTCTATCACCTGGCTTCGATTTTGCCCGAGACATTCTATCGGAAGATGACTTCCGCGAAGTACTGCACCGGAGGTATCACGATTTGTACAACCTTGCCGTGGAGCTTCAAGTCTCGCCTGAAACTAACCCAGATGGATCAGAGCAGGCGTTGTCCACAGGCGATGATCATGAAAAGATTGATCCTAGTTTAGGAGGAATTGCCAAGGGTTTGGAAGTAGTTTTGCAAAGGCTTAAGATCATTGAACAAGAGATCAGGGACTTGAAGCAAGAGATTCAGGGGCTGAGATACTACGAGCACAGGCTCCTAACCGAGCTCCACCGAAAAGTTAACTATCTAGTCAATTACAATGTCCAAATTGAAGAGAGGAAAGTTCCTAACATGTTCTTCTTTGTTAAGACAGAAAACTACTCGAGGAGATTGATAACCACCGTGATCTCGGGCATGACTGCTCTTCGGCTACACATGTTATGCGAATTCCGCCGAGAAATGCATGTCGTTGAGGATCAGATGGGATGTGAGCTAATGCAGGTTGACAACATGGCTGTTAAGTGTCTGGCTCCATACATGTCAAAGTTCATGAAGCTTCTAACATTTGCTCTTAAGATAGGAGCTCATCTAGCTGCCGGAATGGGGGAAATGATACCAGATTTGAGCAGGGAAGTTGCCCACCTGGCACACTCGCCCCTTATGTATGGAGCAGCAGGGGCGGCTGCAGCCGGGGCTTTCGGGGCTGCAGCTATGGGAAGGAACAGAAGCAGGGGTGGGGACACAAGGGATATTCAGCAAGATCTAAGAACAGCACAGCAGTGGGTGGTGGACTTTCTCAGAGACAGGAGATGCTCAACTGGGAAGGAAATTGCGGAGAAGTTTGGCTTATGGAGAGTGAGGTATAGAGATAGTGGTCAGATTGCTTGGATCTGTAGAAGGCATATGAATCTCAGAGCCCATGAAGTAATTGAAGTCCCCATTTGAATCAATTGATGCAAAAGCAGAAACAAGAAACTTTGTATTATTTTCTTTGTAGGACTATTAACCAAGGGGAACTTCAATGGTTTGGACGGTACTTTTCAATTACAGATAGAAACTGTTATTTAGACGTTAGATTAATATTTTATAGTCTGATCTGGGAGTATTCATGTTAGACTGTCTTTGATCATGGATTAGATTGTTGAAAAATTAATTAGACAAACGGTAGTGGAAAAGGACAATTTTAATTAAAGAAACTCCCTTTAACTTAAGGGACTTCTTTCGTCTTTGCAAATAATGGTAGAATGATGCTTTAGGTCTTCGAAACCTTTAGACTTGGTTTGCAGTGGTGTCTTTCCTGTTAAGCTTATCTGTAGAAACCTTATAACAAGCGGTTTTCACTTCAAAACAAGGTGCTTTTGCTTTTTGTGATCTTCTGCTTTTAATGAGCAGAAACAAGTACTTTATTGGGTTAGAGCAAAAGAAAGCAATACATCTGATTTTGGTTTGCATCAGATTGAGCCATAATTAGCTAGTTTAACAACACCCCACTAATAACCATGGCCCAACTCAAATTACTTTTGATGGAGATTGAAAAGATATGAATATTATGATGATGGCTTATAAACCTAATGATTTCATGCGAAACCGGCCAAAGAAGAAAGCAACTCGTGCTTTTCCACAATCAAACTTGTTTACCCTTTTCCTCTAATCACCACGTGAAGGTGGGACCTTAACATTATCATCATTCACATGATTGTTTAGCTTTAGTTCACTCATGGCCCTATTTGATTTCTCAATTATGTCTGTTTTGAAACCTTGCCACAAAAGAGGAAATAAGATGAAATTGAAATAGTTCATTATACATAAAATAAGAAACAAGATGAAGCAAACAATGCTCTTAAGTCCAAACTGAGTTACGTTCATGTCACAATCTTCATCTAAAAACATCTCAACAGAAGATACAAGATATTACAAGATACAACAACTAACATGATACGTTATTAGACTTTCCAAAGTTCCCAACACTAGTATTAGTCTCCATATTTTTCTCTCTTCCTCTCTCTAAAATCTAAGAGTCACCTGTGCCATACTCCTCCTTGCTCAGAAGAAAGCCCTGCTCCCATAAAACACACGGGGGCCGCTGTTTTTCGCACCCACGGCAGCCTCAACCTTAGGATCGGAGCTTGAATTCTCCAAAGAGGAATTCGAGGTCGGTGTTGTAGTTGTAGTTGTCGTTGTCCCAACTGGATCAATGTCCAAAGGGAGCTTCATTTTGGCCAAGGACTCGGTGAACTGTTGCATACTCTTCATGTACATGTCAACTATCTCCTGTTGAACAACTTTCTCCTGCTCAGGCTGAATGTTGACATTCAAAATAGGCTTTGTGAAGGAATCACTTGACACCCCACCAGAGGAATCACTCTCACTATCCTTCCCATCCACAGCTTTCTCCTCCTCCTTGGCCTGCTCTGGATATTTCGCCCCCGACTCCTCCGAGCTCGCTTGGACCGAAGGAGGCGATGAAGCAGCTCCATTCGCCGTTGACACGCTCGGGGGTGAATCAACTGCTTTTGGAGGAGCTTGGACAATCTCATCATGTTGATCATGATGATCATGAACAACGTTTTCACCAGCTTTGAGCAAGCCCTCAGAGCTAGTAGTATCATCATCAGACTCCAAACTATTAGTACAAGGCAAACCGAAATACTCTGAAACCATGATCTGATCCTCATTGGCAATCTTAGGATCAGGAAACTCAATCTTGTCCAATTCACAAGGGATAGGTGACTCAATTATCTCAACATCATGATCACCATCACCACCATTCTCCCCATTTACATTGTTCACGGCAAGATTATTTGCTCTTGCAATCGCATTCACCGCAGCAGGTAGCAGGGAGGCCCCGGAGTACTTGATCGAAAGCTGAACGAAACCCGCAGGGGAATGGAAGAGATCGGTTGAGGAGAGGGAGAACTCCTTCTCCACCAACTCTCCACCATTGTTGATGATAATTTCGGATAAAGGGACCAAAGCAAAGCCAAGCAATTGGTCCTCAAGGTAATTCCTGACCCTGCTAAGCATCCAAATCTCACACTTGAGGGATGAATCAATGGTCTTGACATTGAGCTGAAGGTTCTCATTGAAGACCGGGTTTCTTCCACCGCCGTTGATGATTGTGGAGGAGACAGTGTTGTCCGGATCAGAGGTTAGGCAAATCTTAGCATAGACATCTTGTTTCTGGTAGATGCAGATGTTTTGGATGTCTCTAGCTGAGTGAATGTAGACTTGGAGGAGGCCAATGGACGGCTCTTGATGATTGTTATTGGTGTGGTGGAGAGATTCTTTGCCGTTGGATTTGAGGTCTTTGGTGAAGAAGTTGGATTTCTGGTGATTCTCATGGTCGGAAGAAACGACAGAGCTGTTGTTGTTCTTGGATGGAGAGACGACGGATTGTGGGGAATCCATGGGAGCAGCTCAGGAAGACTTTTTTGGAAACCTGAGGAAGCATAAGTAAGATTTATTATTACTCTTTTCGTTTGGGATGACCAAAAAAAAAATAACAATAACACAAACCAACCCAAGAATTAGTGAATACTTTTTGAAAGTTTTGAAGGATTTAGGACTAAAAGCTCAAAATTGATGCTGAAATGATAAAGGTGTAATGAATAAACTAAAGATACACTTTGCATAAGCTCATATATACAGGAACAAAAAAGAAAAAAGTCCTAAAATTTAGAACAAAATTTTCCCAAATAGGATATTTTTCTCAAACCCAATTATATTAGAGCAATATAACGCATAAGCTAAGCTACACAAAAAGGGAAGAAAAATCTTAACATTCAGAAGCCAAATGTCCCAAAGGACTTCTCTTTTCCTTCTCCAAAGCTCAAACTAAAGACTAGGCAAGAACCAAAAAGAAGAACAAAAGCAAGCAAAAATTTAACAAATTTCAGAAGCTAAGTACCAGAAATTAACTATGAGACGATGTTAACACAGAATTCTCAAAACTCTCAAAATACCCTTTTGAGACGAACAACTTGAGAGGCAGCAGACAAAACCAAAATTAGGAAAAACTTAAGAACTTAGAGCCAAACCTCAGAAAGACAAAAGCAAAGATAAGCAGAAATGAACTGAGTTTTGCTCCAAAATCCAAAGCCCCAACAAAACAAAATGGAAACTTTCAGTGATTTATCCTTAAAAATTCCTTATTGTAAAACCCAAGACCCCCAAACCCAAAGCCAATATTTAATATGAAGAAGAAGCAAAAACAGAGACTCTCATCGAGTAACGCCAGATATGAACAGAGTCCAATAAAGCAACCTACTTTTCTAACCTAGAAACACCATGACCGGAATCCAAGGGAGCAAAAACGGGTAAAGCAAAAATAAAAAAATAAAAAAAAAATCAGAAAGAGAAAAACACAGTGACCCAGATCGTGTAACATAATTCTACAAACAAACAAACAAAAAGAAATTAACAAACCCCATTTTGAAATTCCCTTCCTTTCTTCCTTTGAGTCCTCCAACACCAATCAAAACATAAATAAAGACCAGTAAAAGCACAAAAAGAAAAAGAAATACGCCTTAAGAAAAAGAATTACCCCTTTTTTTTCTTTCTTTTTCTTTCTTTTTCTTTTGGCTCTTTTACCTCAAGAGTCAAACCGATTTTTCCGTGGCTCAAAACCGAGATCTCTCCACAACCCAGTTCGAGAATCGAGGCGGTGATTATTCTCTCTCGTTTTTTGCTGGACAATAACCAAGCAAAGGCAGTAGAAACAGCTTCCTTGAACACCGTGAGGGGAAATTATAATAATAAATACTAAAATCAAAGACAAACGAGGAATAATAATTAATAGCAGTACATAACAATAGTTAACTAGAAACAAAAGAACGGAAACTAGGGAAAAACTTTCTCAGATGGGTGCGTTGAAGCTTGTCGGAAAGTCCTTCTCTATCTCTCTCTATCTCTCAATTTCTCTCTCCTCTCTTGGTATATGTGCACTGAATATATCACTATTTATGGATTTGTTGTTGAATGAGATAGATGGATAGATATTTTTTAGCGTGTGTGTTTTGTACCAGCTACTGTATTTATTGATCCCAAAGAAGGAGATGGGAGACGGGAGATGGGAGATGGGAGATGGGTTTTGCAGGTACACCGCCCCACGCATTGGACCAATCAGAACCGGTTTCAGTGCGCTTTTGTAGGTGGGGACACGAAGAAAGTTTGTGTATATACGTGCGTGTATATATATGTGTGTATGTATATGTGTATATCTGTGTTTGTAACTTTCTTCCACAGTACCACTCTTTCACTTTCTTGGGATTATGATTTTTGCCAGTGTTGTCTCCCCTAAACATAAACATTGCAATTTGCTAATGTGACCTTTAAATCCTGGAGATTATTTTTGAACCCGTTTGTCAACATAAGTTAAAACTAATCCTTTGTTTGGAAACAAAATTCCAACGCAAAAATTACTACTATAATATAAAACTTTGACACATTATAATAAAAAATAAAAATTTATTATAATATAAAATTATTATATACTATAATTTTTAAAGTCTAACATCAAATTTCACAAAGTTTTCAAACAAACCCTTAGCTAACTAGTATAAAACTAAACGAAAAATACAAGTTTAACTATTATAATACATGAGAGTTTTATACAATAGTTATTTTTACTTTACATTTAACTGTAAAAAGTTTTATATTGTTGATGATTCGAACTAATAAATTTAAAGCAATGTAACGAACATGTTATAAATATTTAAACTAAAACTCCAACGGTAATTCAAAATTTATAAAAACAAATCTTGCACCAAAATTAGTTTGAACTTTTGGTTTGAATTGGTGTTCATATGGGTTCGAATCAACTTAAGCTTTTTCTATAACTAAATGAAGCTTCTTTCTTTCTTTTTTTTTCACAAAGACAAACAAAATACTAGCATGTCTCGGCATTAGTTTTGAAATTTGTCTAATAAAAATAAAATTTATCTAACATCTTGACTAATTAATTTTTTAAAACTCTAAAAATAATACCAAATGGATCCATAATTGTTTTGTGGTTGTCTTTTGTATTACAAGTATTTTTTTTTTCTTCCAAATTTCTTTGAAGTAATAGGATTGTATTTGACATGTTCTTAATAAGATTGTCAATTGATTTCATTTATGTGTTATCTATAGTCTTAATAGATTCTAAGAGACTTTAAAAACAAAAAACAAAAAAATTCTAAGAGTGGCGCAATAGGTGGAGAATATGTGAATACCCTTCATCACTTATATTGAACACAAAAAAACAATTTGTTATATTCTTTTCATAGTCAATAATTTTGCATGTTTTCAGTCCAGTATAATTCTAATTCAATCTCATTCAAATTATACTGCTATTTATAGTGCTCTGGGTCAGAGAAGTTCCTTTTTCTTTACTGCTTAAATCTTATGAAATTAGTTACAAGTTGTTTTTACAGCTTTTCTTTTTTCTTCCATCTTTCCTAGGGACTCTTTCTGCTTTTCTTTTCTTTTCTTTTCTTTTTACAGCCATTGAGTTTCACAGCTTCACTGTGCAAAGGCTGAAAACTTCAGCTGGCAAAGTTGGAAGAGGTCAAAGATTGACATGTTAGTGAACTATCTTTAATAATTTAACCAAGTTAAAACAGAAAACGACCAAAAAGAAGGTCTTTTATCTACCTATTTTTATTAGGCTATTTAAAAAAACTGTTGTAATCATTGTTATAATTTAAAACAGTATAAGATTCTCTCATGTTATAGTAAAAAGCACAAAGTTCTTATAATATAAAACTTTTATATGCTATAATTCTTAAAGTAAAACCGTTCGTTTCAACTGTTTTTCTAAATAACTTATATAGCTTTACTTTTCCTTGAAAAAGAGGGCAATTTCTCTCATGAAAATAAAAAAAATGTCCACATGTAAATATTTGTATTTCAACAATCAAATCTTAAAAAAAAAACAATTTTAACCAAATCTAGTGGTTATGTATGTTATTGATGGGTTCCTCTAGATATGAGGCTGCATTAATGTAGGAAAAGATAAAGGAAGAGGTGGCAAGAAAATGAATAAATAGACTTTTTGGTGCCAATATTAAAAAATGAAGAGACAAGATCACTTGCAAGGCATAGAATTGATAACACAATTAAAAGAAAATTTGGAAATTTGGATGGTGGCTACATAACATAAAAATGAAAACAAATGGAAAATAAATTATTGTAATTTGCACATGCCATCACCGAATTACAAACTTTTCTGTTTATCTCCGCTTTGTCCTTGATATTTATGAGTATATCACAAAAATAAAAATGTAAATTCAAAAGTGAAGATGCTAGACTAATCAAGATGACTATTATTTAAAAGTAAAGAATGAATGACTTAAGATTATTCTCATTTTTCTAAGAAAAAGTTAAAAGAAAAGAAAGAGTCCCCCAATGAGGGGTAAAAGCTAGCAATTTGATCCCATTTTTATCTCCTTTTTGGGTCGATTTTAACAAATTCTTGAGCAAGCTCCTCCAAGGATTCGGATACAAAATTCAAAGCTGAAGTTGCTATTGTTGAAAAGCCACAAATAGTTGAAATAAGTGACTAATTATGGTGGGGTCCCTTGTATTTTGATTCGAATGACTTTGGAGGGCTGGGGGTCGCTTAAATGATCTCTAACCTCTCTTTGAAATCTTTGAAATCTCATAATCCTTCCAAAGTAGACTTTTGGGGTGGGATTGCCGGCAAGATTCTCTTCAGTAGCCAAGTGCCTTTATTACTTTTATTTTTGTCTGTTAACTCTTTAATTGGGTACGAAAAATAGGACGTTTTTGGGGAGAGATTTAACGGTGGTTTATATTTTGAAATCGTTAGATTTGATCAAAATATTTTTTTATGTAAATTTAATAGCTAAAAGATAAAGATCGAACCATAGATATCTTTATCATTTTAATGTAATTTTTATCATTATTGATAAACACACATCATCGATAGAGTATCTTATAGTAAAAAACTTCTTTTCTTTCTTATATTTTTTCATCTTTGTAAGCTAGGACCTCATAACAATAGAGTATATTTCTGACTATTTAATTTGCACAAAACCACATCAAAATAAAATAATATACAAAACAAACAGTTTTTGATACAGATATAATGGCCGAAAATTTTGTTCATGTAACATGTAAAAATCCCCCTTTTTAAATTCAATTCTTGGCTTTACTTTCTTCTCTCAAGGCATCCCTTGGCTCTAAGAGAGTCACCCGTGATAGTGATGGGAAAACTTTTATCTCCCTTCGTCCACAATTGCCTTTTCCCTTTTTCTTTATCCCTTTTCTGGATGATATAGATATGTTGGATTGGACCTGTTGGGTAGAATTTGATGAATTGGTATACTTTTTTTTATCTACCATTATATACTTTTCCCAAGTCTGCATCTTTTATGAGTATGAAATGCCGCAATTGGCGTATTTATAGATTATCCAAACTTTGAGAAGACAAAACACAATTCCACCACTAATCTGTCTTTATGAGTCTATAAGACTATAGATTGGTTTGTTGAAACTTCACTTTTGGTGGATCTAGAGCAAGGAAAAAACATTAGAGCAACATCACCAGCCTCCTCTTGTCTATATCCATCCAAACATTGTTATCAACTTCACCAAACTCTCTCTATTTTTTAGCCCTTTTTTTTTTTTTTGTTCTTCATAAAAAAAAAATTGAGATGTTTTTGGAGGAATGAAGCGTAATAGAAGTACTTCTGAGTGATGTTACATGTACTACTGTGGAAAAAGACATCTCATGTGTTCGCGTGCCTGCCTTGTTCAAATTGGAACCAATGAATTAAAATCACAAAAACAAGGGAAAGAATTATTAGAAACATTGACCATAATTCCATTTTCTTGTTATGGCTCCAAAGAAATATGAGGAAATCCTTGGAGATGACTATCTTTAATGACAAAGCCTTTTTTAATATATATATATATATATATATATATATATATATATATGGCAACCTTGATAGGCTTTATATGCGAAGAATGTAATATAATTCTACAAGATTATTAGAGCATTTTCAACTTTAGAGTTTTGAACCGTTTTAAAAGATAATATATTTTTACTTTACATTGTAACATGTATAGGTTTTATACTGTTTACAATTTAAATGTATTTTCCAAACACCTCATACATCCTTACTCTTATATGTCCCATCTGTAAAACCAGGTTAATTTTACCTTATCTTACGTTGTAACATGTGTGAGTTTTATACTGTTTATCGTTTAAACGTACTCTTTCAATCACCTTATATGTCCTTACTCTTATATGCCCCACTTGTGGGACCAGGTGAACCCCACCTTATATGCGACTACTGTATTAAGGGGTGTTTTATTTAATTGTACCTTCTTGACTTTCCAATGCTAGTTGCCATTTGCCAAGCTAGTTGCCATTTGCCAAGCCAAATTACCTACCTAATCCCACATTCTTCAAAATAAGCAAAAAGCATTTTGCATTTTAATAGACTTAGAACATTCCAGCCTTGCCTCTTGCAGTACGCATGCAGGCCAATATTCTCCCAGAACTATCATTTGGCTAGTTGAACTGAGCAAAGTGGCTTTCAACTAAGTGATTTGGACTAAGTTCTCTCCCCTTGAGTCAGTTTTATCACTTCAATGATTTTGCATTTTGGTTCTCATTATGGGGTTTCAGGACTTGAAGCAGTACTTGGTATGCTTTTGAGTGAGAAGCCTCACATATGCACGATTTTCCTTTGTTTGGGCAAAATTGAACCTTCAACCTTTTATTTATTATTTTTTAAATGATATATCACTAGATAGAGATGGATCTTCTTCGAAATTTTCATCAATAAAGCTCTGTTTTTAAGCACTAAAATTGGCCAGAATTATTTTTTTCTGTAAATCTGATATATATATATATATATATATATTTAAACACATATATGTATATCCATCAACAAGGTTTTTTTCTTAATATCAACCAGAGAAATTCTTTATCCAGATACCCTAGAACTTCAATACAAAAGTCCGGCCAAATGCAAGAAAAAGTTCAGTTTATTGAAAGAAGTGCTCAATCAGCTGGTTGATTTCCTCGGTGCCCATATTCAGTGGAAATAAAAGTTTTCAAGTCAAAAGTTATTGCATTGAATTTCCCTTTTTTTTTTTGAAAACTTGATTTTAAGAGTATATTTATTAATTTCTAGAAGTATATTTTATTAACTTCTAGAATGTGTCTATATCATCTAGAAAGAGTGCAATGTCTGTGTTATTGGGAGATGACTTTTTAATTTACATAATAAAAGAAATATGAGGCACATACGTACGATGAAGTTAAAAATTTTATCTCTTGAGAAGGGTAAAATATGTTGTGTGAAAAGGTTATTTTGCTTATTTGTTAAGCTTATGAATATTATTTTTGACTAGAGCGAAACTTATAAATTTCAAACTTTAATTAAAGATATTAGTCACAAAATTTCATCTTTTTCTCTTCATATGTTCAAATGGCTTATTGTAAAAATGTTTCAATATGGAGACAAGACTAATTGAAAATGTCCCAAGTTGAGAGAAAAGAACAAGAATTCAATATTTTATATATATATATATATATATATATATAAAGAAATTAATGTGGATGTTTAATTGTAAATAAATCGTATCTTGAGGGATTCAAGTTTTTTAATTTAATTATTATTATCTTGGTCATGGATTGCATGAGTCTTTGATCTCTATGATGTTAAATGCTCACCAACAGAAGTCTTTTGAGTAGTTCTAGAATCCGTCGGAAGAAATTCCCCTTTGGTCTCGCCCATGGAACGGGACTGTGTCAAAAAGCAGCTGTTTTTAACCTTTTTTATGGCTGTTTTTTGCCCTTTACCACTTGTTAATAAAATAAAAAGATGGAAATTTTTTGTTAGAAAAGTTTGTGGCGGCCAACTAATGTGGAAAATAATTATGAAAGTTACTTAAAATGAAAATATCAAGACAAGACAAAAAAAAAAAAAAAAAAACCTTGCTCCATACCTATAAAAATGTCTAACATTACAAGGAAATTCGTACGATTGGTTGAAAGCTCCGAGCGACTATAATGAAGAGTAAAAACAATATTATATTGTAAAGCTTTCATGTGGTATTATTTTTAATAAAGTATTTGGTATGGTAATAAAAACTATTGATTAAAACTGTTTTTATTGTAGCATGTGAGAGCTTTACATTGTAGAAGCTTTTATTTTGTTTTATTTTTACTGTAAATGAGAGTTTTATACTATTTATAATTAAAATAATAGTTAAAACTACTCCTTACTAAACAGCATATAAATCGACATTTTCAATTCAAACCGCTCTCTTAATTCCCTATTTGCAATTTTTTTCCCCTCTCTTTTGATTTCATGGCTCATAACGAATCACACAATCAAAACAAAACTTGAAACACTGTAGTAATTAATTACTTGCGACCGTACTATTATGTCATTCAATATAAAACTTTTTGTCATACGTGCCTGAATTTCCTGTACAAAATGGGCAAACGAAATTTAAAAAAAAAAAAAAAAAAGCAGCAGCCCTCCAGGTATTTAGTGCCGTTTAATGTATTTCTGTCGTTTCCCTTTCTATTGTTCCGTTTAATCTTTTGTAATTTTTGTTGTCGTTTTAAATTTTTGTTGTCGTCTCCATTGACTTGTCCTTTGTGTTTCGACGTCGTTCTCGAGTTTTACATTTTCGTTGTCGTCTGCATTGCCTTGTCCTTTTTGTTTCTATGTCGTTCTTGCGTTTTTGTTGGGTTCTCCTCTTGTTGTCGTTTGCGTTATTTGGTATCCTTTGAACTCCACTGTCGTTTTTAGTTTTTTAGTGCTTTTACAGATTTTGTGGCGTTCTCTACCTCTCTCTTGGTCGATAGATTTATTTACTATAATTAATTTTACTTTCGCTAACACTTTTCATGTCTCTTGGTAATTTGTTCGAGTTTGTTTCTCATTGTCGCGTGGAGTTGAATGTCGTTTGGCTCTCGTTTTGGTTTCAAGTATTTAATGTCGTTTCGAGTTTCATTGTCGCTATTGAGTTTAAATTTTCTGTCAGAATTTTGGTATCTGAAACGGTGTCTAGCCAATTTTTATATAACACATCATTTAAATATATTAAAATACTGCCTAATTAATTTTTAAATGTTTTTTTATTACATGATGTTATTTTGTATAATCTTTTTTTGAATAATAGTATAGGTCCTTTTTTTAGGTTAGAGTTCCTGTTTTTTATTCCAATTTTTTTAATATCAAATTTTTTTTATCGAAAATTTTAATACCAACAAATATAAGATTATCATGTCCTTTTTTTTTATTAATATGCGTTTAAGAAATATTCAATAGACATGGCTAAGTGGGTTTGGGCCTGGGTTTTAGAGGATATTGGTTCCATCATGCATATTGTGTTGTAAAAAAAAAAAAAAAAAAAAGAAGAAGAAGAGATGGTCAAATTGTAGCATTTATCAATTGAAACATGACAATTTACCTACAACATAAATTTGTATAAAAAGTTGTAATCTATAATAAGATTCGGGTCTTTTGTCCAATTTATATTATCTAACCAACCACATTATCCAACATTAACCTTTCCAAATTTATGCTTCCTCTTTCTTTCAATCTTTTCAAATTTTTTAGAGAAGCAAAAGTTGAGAGACAATGGGGTGTTTTGGATAATTTCTTTTGATAAATTTGTTGACATTTTCAAATAGAGTTATCAATCCGAGTATTTTTTTTTTTTAAATTTCAAAAAGAAAGTGCAAAACAACCAAAATTTAAAGAGAGTTTGTGTAGAATTTATCCAAACCCAATAGAAAACTTCCTTCAAAAAGAAAAAAAAAAAGAAATAGAAAACGAAATATTCTCCTTAAAAAAAAAAAAAAGGTCCAATGGGTATCATGACTATGACCGAGAGCCTGGATCCGCTCCAAGCCCCCCAACTTCCTCTCCCACCGGCCCTAACGGCTAGTTATTTGAATATTTTTAATTTTATTTTGTTATTCATAATTCTATTTGAATATTTTTAACGGCCAAATCCATCCTCATGTCACATCTGGTTTGTTAAAAAACACCCAAGTCTCTCAACGGTCCATTTCTTCTTTACTCCACTTTCAGAATTCAAACTCTGTACAGCACTCTCTCTCTCTCTCTCTACCGGCCTATCTTCTCTCTCCGCTTCAAAGCTTCCTTTCTTCTTCTTCTTGGTGACCATGAGGCACAACAACAGCACAGAGGTCAGTTCGGAGGCTCGGCTTCTCGGAAACATCTCGGCCTCGTCGATCCGAAACCTACTTCCCAGATCCATTTCTGGAAAGCACAAGTCCAACTCGAACCTTCGAAACTCCAAGTCGAACGCCGAAAACACTCCGCCGATCGATCCGAACATCATGATTTACAGCGGTGGAGGACAGGTCTCGCCTTTCGTCGCGAAGGAACTGCTTCTGGATGTGTCGAAATCGCAGCCGGAGATTGTAGAATCGGACGTTCAGACTCAGACACGAGCGTCTGTGGATGACGATCCACCAGTGAAGGTACTATGAAGTTATGATTTTTACTAATTTTGTACTTTTTTTGGGATTAATTTGTATGTATCGGCGTAATTGTGGTTTCACTTGTTTCTTTAATTGGCTTAGGTTGTTGTGAGAATTAGACCTCCTAATGGTGATGAAAGAGAGAAAGATCGAACTTCGAAGAAGGTTTCGCCTGATACTGTTTCAGTAAGGGATCGGAAATTTACGTTTGATTCGGTTTTTGATTCGAAAGCCAACCAGGTACTTGTCTTATTTTTTGTGCGTTTTATTCTAAAGAGCAAGACTTTAGGCTTCATTTAATCTGAATTTTGCTCTATTTTACCTGCATAGAAAGTATTACGCAAATGACATAAGTTTTGGTATTAATAGAGAATTAAGGTTTCGACTACATTATTCTAGATACAACTAAATTTTTTGTGCTTTCTATTCTAAAGAGCAAGAATTTAAGTTCAATTTCGAAAAGAATCTGAATTGTGTCCTATTTTTTTGCACAGAAAAAAATAATGCAAAGCACAGAAATTTGGGTATGAATGGAGAACTAGGATTTCCACTGAATAGTGTTTAATACAACTAAAGTTTTTTGTCTGCTATATCTATTTGCTTCATGAAAGTATAATGCAAGAACATGAATTTAGATATGAATGGAGCACTAAGATTTCCAATAAATCATGTTTACTGCAACTAATTGGAGGTACTAGCTTAGGAATGTTTAAAGAGCAAACCGGGTTACATAAGTATGCTTTCACTTGAATTTTGTGTGTGTGTGTGTGTGTTTTTTATTTTTATTTTTTATTTTTTATTTTTTATTTTTTTTCTTCATAGAAAGTATCATCCAAGAACATAAATTTGGATATGAAGTGTTTAACTTGAACAGAAACAGAACAACTCAAGCAGGTGTGTTAATAAGTTTGTCTATAGAATCGGAGGGTGTATGGAGTTTTGATTCTGGGCTATTGTGATCATAACAGGAAGATGTCTTTCAATGCCTTGGCGTGCCATTGGTTAAAAATGCTTTAGCTGGTTATAATGCATCCATTGTGTCATATGGACAGGTATGCATGGATTTATTGTCATAGATTATTTTATTTGAGCTTGAGTTTGTTAACCAGTTTCTAATGTGGGTAATTAATTGGAATTCTTACCAGAGTGGTAGTGGAAAGACTTATACAATGTGGGGTCCGCCAAGCGCCATGGTTGATGACCCTTCTCCTCATGGTCACCAGGGCATTGTTCCTCGTGTCTTCCAGATGTTATTTTCTGAGATTGAGAAAGTATGATCCGTTTCTATGTTTTTTCCACTCCTGAAATTGACACTTAGTGGAAGAATACTCAAAAATATGGTCAATAAATTTGATTTGTATTGTTTCATGTAGGAGCAAAAGAATTCTGAGGTGAAACAGATAAATTTTCAATGCCGTTGCTCTTTTCTTGAGGTATATATTTTTCTCTTAATTCACTTTTAGAAGGGCAGTTCATGCATTTTGCTTCAACAGTTATTTTTTTTGTTAATATGTTTGTATCGCAGATATACAATGAACAAATTGGGGATTTGCTTGATCCGACCCAGAAGAATCTCAAGGTGAAGATTTTCTTTCTCTTGGAGTTATTTCATTTATTCATTTATGTCTAAATTTTGTTCTCCATCTTTTTTGTTGGTTAATGATAGCTATGCAAAATGGTATTAACGAACTTTGTCGAAACCATTACAGATTAAGGATGACGAAAAAAATGGATTGTATGTTGAGAATTTGACAGAAGAATATGTGACTAGCTATGAGGATGTTATGCAGATTCTGATTAAGGTAGGTGAACGGTCCACTTTATTTTATGCATTTAGTAGAGTAATTAACACGTCTAGTTGTAGAATTTTTTGAGAAAGCTTACGTCTTATCTCTTGCTTAACATTTTCTGGCCTACGTTTTTTAATATTGTGCTTAAATACAATCCCTGAAGGCTTACTTTGTTTTCTTATTTTCCTGAACATGCAGGGGCTTTCAAGCAGAAAAGTTGGAACAACTAGTGTGAATTCTAAAAGCTCTAGGTCACACATTGTTTTTACTTTTATCATCGAGTCCTGGAGTAAGGTATGACTTGATTTTGGAATTTGCTTTCAGTTGCCTATAGATTTAATTATTTTGTATCTTATCTTTGATGGTGATTGGTGACAGAAATCTAGAACTTAAGTTGGGGTGAATTCTGTCTGTTTTGCAAATAATTTTCAATTAAACTTTGAACTACTTGAATCCTGGAGTTCCAATATTTATATTATCAACTCGTTCTTCAAACAATTTCAACAACTTTCTACAGGATACCTCATCGAAGTGTTTTGGTAGTTCAAAGACAAGCAGAATCAATCTTGTTGATCTTGCCGGATTAGATAGGAAAAAAATTGACGTTGCAGGTAGTGCAAAGGAAGGGAAAAATGTTAAGAAGTCCCTGTCGCGTCTTGGGTATGATTACTTGAACCTAAATAAGTTGTTACTTGTTTCATCATAGATTAGAGAATATTAGTAATATGGAGTGGTGCACACATGCAATGACTACGATTTCTTTATCACATTCTTTTCCTTTTCCAAACAGCATTTTTTTTTGTGTTCTGTGTCACATTGGATTTTATTGAGCTTGGCTACAATATTTTCATATTCCTGGTCTCCTTTATTGCAGACATTTGGTAAATATTCTGGCAAAAGAACCTGAGTCTGGCAAGCCTTTATACAAAGGTTCCTTGTTAACACACATAATGCGAGAATCACTGGGTGGCAATTCTAAACTCACAGTGCTCTGTGCCATCTCCGCTGATTACAAGTATTTTCTCTAGCCATTCATGTTTTCTCATAAACTTCCCTTAAGAAACGCATGCTTATGAAGAAACTGAATAAAAAAATAAATATGGCTTTGAAGTAGTGATATTCTGAAAAATTAGGAAGTAGAATATGAGATGCTTGTTCTGTAGTGGTCATATTGTTGTTATTCTCGAGAATTTTTGGATGACATCTGCGTATGTTTTTAATGTTTCCATATAAACACTTGCTCATGAAGAAACTGAACGTATACATAAATATGGCTTTGTAGTCACAATATTCTTGAGCATTAGGAAGTAGAAGATGCTGGTTATGTCCGTGTTCATATTGTTGTTTTTATTCTTTTGAAACTTTGCATGACATCTGCACATATATATATATATTATATATTAATGAAATAAAGGCTCAATGTTCCCTCTTAATGCATTTATTTTTAATATTTCCATATAAACTTCTCTTAACAAACACATGCTCATGAAGAAACTGAAAATAAACATAAATATGGCTTTGTAGTAGCAATATTATTAAGCATTAGGAAGTAGAAGATGCTGGTTATGTTTGACATCTGCATATATGTATATATATATATTATACGTATATTTAAATGAAATAAAGGCTAAATGTTTCCTCTTAATGCAGTAATGACGGAGAGATACTTGGAACATTGCGGTTTGGAGAACGAGTGAAATCTGTTAGAAATAAGCCTGTGATAAATGAGATAACGGAGAATGATGTTAATGATTTAAGTGACCAAATTCGTCAGCTGAAGGTAATATATTATGCAGCTTTGTTTGGCTTATAGCTGAAAGGTAATTGAAATTTGAGGATTATTTCTGACCCCCTTTCTTTTGGTTGCAGGAAGAACTTATTAGAGCAAAGTCTAGCGCAAACTCAGTTGCAAGTAAGCATGGGTACTTTCAAGGAAGGAATGTACGTGAGAGCTTGAATCTGTTACGAATGAGCCTTAATCGCTCATTACTATTACCTCGCATAGACAACGAATCTGATGAAGAGGTAAACATTGACGAGGATGATGTCAGAGAACTACAACAGCAGCTAGACAAGTTGCGTAAATCTTGTGAAGAGAATATAAGAGACCAATCTTGCAATGAAGGTTCCACCCACTTGGCCGCAAGTTGTGAGCCAGATGTGATGAGTGAAGATGATGTAGATGGTCCAGAAGAAATAGAAATCAAAGAGAGCAGTCTGGAAAAATCTGAGGAACTTCACAATGAAAGCGTATTATTGACAGATGATATTATAGGTTGCCCAAACAGCTCGAGGGCTGTCAATTCTGAATTCAGAAGCAGCATTTCAATAAGCTCATGCAGGCCTGCAATCCTCCAAGAGCCGACATTGTCAGAGTCTCCAAAAATTGGAAAGAATCAAAGGAAAAGCGTGGTTATTTCATCAAGTTATTCAGTCGCTCAAAACAATGTTGCAGAAAAATCCCACACTAAATCAGATGAGTTGAGACAGTCACTTAGCCAGAGTGGTTATATCCGGTCTTCTTTGCGTTCAAGCAAGGTATTTCCAGGTCCAGCAGAGTCATTGGCTGCAAGCCTTAAAAGGGGCTTGGATATCATCGACCACCATCAAAGGAACTCTGCATTGAACAAATCTTCAGTTTCCTTCTCTTTTGAGCACTTGACACTGCAACCATGTCCAGAAGTTGATAGAGCTAGTTCTCCTGTGAAGCCATACCTTTGTGCATCTTGCAAAAGGCAGGTCCCCAAAAAAGATTCCGATGAGACCCAGGATGGTTTAAAGACATGGATTGTATCTGTCAATGAAGAAGGAAACTCTGAGCAGATGACAGTGGAAGCAAAAAAGGTATTTATCTTTGTGCTCATTTCTAGCAATTAATTTTTGATTCGATGTATCATTTATTTACTATATTCTTTCCCTTTTTTACCCATCCTTTTTCCTTTAATCAGGATGCAAAGAACCTAATGGCAGAAGTTGCCAAGAGAGAAGAGCTCGAAAATCGTTGTATGGAACAAGCAGCCAAAATTGAGCAGCTGAATCAATTGGTATGATTTTCTTACTTTTGGAACAGGATGAATTTTTTGAGTTTTACACTAACTTGGATCTTACATGAACATTCGAAATCTTCAGATTAAGCAATATAAACGTGAGGGTCACAGTTCGAATTTAGAAAACAGTCAGGAAATGAGTGCTCCTGGTCTTGTGTCTATGAACAATGAAATAATACCCTTTGAGGAGTCCAGAAACGTGGAAGGTCATTCATTGACGGATGAAAAGAAGGTACCAATGGTTCTTTTTGATCAAGTGTAACCCGTTCAAGTACAGAAAGTTTTCTTACACTAGAGGCTGGTGTCTTTTTTCAGCTTTTAAGGTGCAATTCTGCCAATAGTCATCAGCCAGAGATTATAAAAGAGAACTATGAGATAAAGGAAGTTCAGAATGAATCAGTTTTTGATGTGAACGAGAAGGAAGCACTTCTCAGGGAAATTGAAATGTTAAAAAGCAAGTTGCAAGTGCAAACTGATGCATGTCCCGCCAAGTCTACCGACAAATTGAGGTCATCATTACTGTCACGATCCATCCAACTGCGAAAAAGTGCCATCTTCCAAAACAATAATGATGACGAACTTGAGAAAGAAAGACAGAGATGGACGGAAATGGAAAGTGAGTGGATTTCTTTAACTGAAGAACTCAGAGTTGATCTTGATATACAACGCCGACGAGCAGAGAAAGTGGAGATGCAATTGAAATCGCAGAAGGAATGCACCGAAGAGTTGGACGATGCGCTTAGCAGAGCTGTTCTTGGTCATGCTAGAATGGTCGAACATTACGCTGAGCTTCAGGAGAAGTACAACGACTTGGTTGCAAAACACCGTGCTATCATGGAAGGTATTGCAGAGGTGAAGAGGGCAGCAGCCAAGGCAGGAAAGAAAGGTCAGGGTTCTCGTTTTGCGAAATCTCTTGCCGCGGAACTGTCTGCAATGAGGGTGGAAAGGGAGAAGGAGAGGGAATTCTTGAAGAAAGAAAACAGAAGTCTCAAGATTCAACTTAGAGATACCGCAGAAGCAGTTCACGCTGCTGGAGAACTCCTTGTTAGGCTTAGAGAAGCTGAACATGCAGCATCAGTTGCAGAGGTAACTTCGGAACTTCAAAAAAATTCTATTTATCAGTTTCTCAACTTTGGAAATTCATGCATGAAAGAGGATTTTATTTTATTTTTTATTTTTTCGCCTTAGGGAGACCCACATGGACAAACTAAATATGTTCCATTTTCAACCTTTGAGATTGGAGAATGGATAATATCAAGGTAAAAAAGTATGATTTTGATATGGTGTTCCTTGGTTCGCAGGAGAACTTTGCGAATGCGCAACAAGACAACGAGAAGCTGAAGAAGCAAATGGAGAAGTTGAAAAGAAAGCACAAGATGGAGATGGTGACCATGAAGCAGTACATGGCGGAGAGCAGGTTGCCAGAATCAGCACTCCAACCACTCTACAGGGAAGACTCTGACATACCACAAAGCACAATCCGGGATGATGATCAGGCCTGGAGAGCGGAATTCGGAGCCATATATCAAGACCACCATTATTGACTGCTCGGACGATGAAATGAAAGTTGCACAGTTCTGTTGTTTAGATGTGTGCCTAAAACAAAAGACATTTTCCTTCACCAATTGATCTGATTTGCTTAAGACCCTACTTGGGTTCATGCATTTGCTTAAGACCCTACTTGGGTTCATGCATTACTTAAACTGTATCCTTCACCATATTTTCTTTACCTTTTGGGTGTATGATTCTTTGGTTTGCTTGTGCTTTAATTTTCCTTACTAGGCAAAATGTTGTATTCTCTTTGGCTTGGTTATGCTGTTAATTTTCCTGGCTTTTGTTGTGATTAATATTCTTATACGGCAAATGGGATTAATCTCAATGAATATTGAGAATAATAATTTGTTTGAATTTGCAGGACATAACATAAAATTTCAAGTTATTCAGCTGCGGAAGAGTATTGAGAATAATAATATGTTTGAAATTTGCGGGGACATGGCATAAAAATTCAAGTTATTCACCTAAGGGTGTGAATAATTTGATTTGCATGGAACCCTACTCGGTTTCATGCACCACATAACCGTAACCTTCATCTTATATTCTTTCGTTGTATGATTCTTTGGTTTGGTTGTGATTAATTTTTTTTTTTTGAATAATGGTTGTGATTAATTTTCTCAGAAGGCAGATGAGGTTGAACCCAAATGACGATAATAATTGTTTGAATTTACAGGACATAACATAAAAATTCAAGTTATTAAGCAATAAATGTGATTATTTTCATTAAATGAAAAATGCTTGTTTCTTTTATTTTATTTTTAGTAACTGAATGAATTTGAAAAAAAAAAAAATTCAGAACTAAATTGTTACAATAATTTTTTTTCTTCATCTCTGACATTGTTTTCATTTTTTTTGTTAAATTTGCAGTACATAATATAAAATTTAGGTTTATCAAAGCCATGATTGTGATTAATTTCATCAAACTAAAAAATGCGTTTCTTTTTGTCAATCGGTTACCAAATAAAAGAAAAAGTTTGAGAACCAAATTGTTATTTTGCTATTTAAACGGCTAACAACATTTTTTGTTTTTTTGCTATTTAAATGGCCAACAACAGTTTTTGCAAATACATTTCCTGGAATTAAAATTACCCAACTTGTCTTTGAAATATCACCCATTTATTATATCATTGGTCATCGAAGTTACCCAACTGCTCTTTCGAATATCACCCGTATAATATATGATGACCTATTTACCATGACCCAAGTAGTATCATAGAAAGTATTTCTATTTTTAAATTGTGGAAGTTAATTTGTGATGTAAACTTACGTTGTGTGTTGTAATCCCTTTAGTAATGCAACATAAACTTGTCTTTGGAATATTGTCCACATAAAAGTATCAAAGAAAAGAAAACTTTGGTTGTCTTTTTATACATATTTGGGATTTAAGTATATAGTTACTTGTATATTTCTAGATGTTTTATTCTTACCAATTCTAAGATAGATATTTGGTTCTCCTGATTTTGGAGACCATCCAACAACATTAAAAGACCTCAAAGCTTGATGGATGACCCCATGGCATATCACACGTTTGAAACTCTAATTAAAGAAATTCTTAATTGAGCATCCCGTTGGAAATTCTCCTAATTTCCTCTTGAAGTAGCTCAAAGAAATAATCACAACAAGAAACAAAACAGAAACAAAGGTCGGACACACAAGGATTTTAGCAAGGTACGGCCAAATATACCTACGTCCTCGTGAACTCCCCTTGAGGAATTGTTCCACTCTCCGTATGTTAGAGCAAATGACAAGAATGAAACCAATAAAACCCAGAGTGGTTTCCTCTTACCTTGTGTGGTATGATTCTTGCCAGATTAAACAGAATAAATAAAACACAAACACAAACACACGAAATTTGAGTCACAAACATAACAACGTAAAAGTGTTGAGAAAGGTACACCCTCAAGCTCTCACCAATACATGGATTTTCCCGAGAAACAAACAGTAAGAATTTCCCTTGACAAATATATCCCTTTCTCACTCTACCTCTTACTCTCCCACTCTTTCTCTCACTAATCTGTTTCCAGATAAAAGCTTAACTTACAAACCCGATACGAGACATGACACATATTTATGTCTGGTTTACAGTTACAACAACAAAATAGCTCTTTTACACGTCAGCCTCAATTAAACGACACAGTAACTAATACAAAACGACCTGTCGTTTCCTCACCATGTATTGATGTACCTTCGGAAAATTAATTGAGTCATAATTGAGCTGAAATTTCAACACATTCATTTTTATTCACTTTTTTTGAGCAATATAATTATCAAGAGCCAATAAGACAGACATGCTCATTTTCATTTAACAAACGCCCCCTTGTTTAAAAAAAGAAAATGATTGGTAAATTTCCCTTGTATATGTTTCTTTACGTATGTGTAGGAAGGAAACTCTCTCTTGTGTTGCCATTATTCATGCCATTCTTAGGTCACAGATGCAACGTTTGTTAAAACATGGTGAACGCTTCCTCTTCAAATCATGGAGCTCACAAACGTTTTGAAAGTTTTTTTTTTTTGTTGTCTTCAACGATTATTGATGTATGAAAAATTCATGAGCACTACCTCTTGAGGCCTACAATTTTAAACAAAATCTTAACCAGATTTTATACAAGACTTTTTTTTTTTAATTGATCCTTTTTAATCAGGCTGTATTAAGGGGAGAGTTTCATTTGGTACAAAAAAAATCCTGTCGTTCAAAGGAAAAACGACGTGCCGTGTTGTGTTCTAAACAGTGCTGTGTCGTTCATGCATAAAACACTCACTCCTTGCGTAGAACTTGGGAGTTTGATTTCTTCTAATCATTCAACGACATGCCGTTCGTTTATTGTAAACGACATCTCCCCTTCTTTTTTAGTTTCAATAGACGATATGTCGTTCCTGTTTCAGTTTTCAGTCTGTCCGGAAGGTATCCAAAAATTTATGAAACGCTTGTCTTCTATTGAAGGAAAAAAAATAATACCATTTTCAAAAAAAAAAAAACATTAAATAAAGATTTGTGCTCTTGATCCACTTTTGAGGACATATATTTGTTCATAGTATATTCTATAATTATTTACATCTAAAATAATAAAAAACACCTTTAGGAGACACCATAACAATAATTATTGTTGTTGTTCTGAAGAGCGTTAAACTTTTATATCATGCTTCCTATGTATTGATTAGATCCTTTTGAGCACTTAAAAACATCCGTAGTACTAATTAATAGGTGATACAACTCTTTTTGCTTATTAATAGCTTGTTTGGAACATAGTTTAAACTAAAAAAGAGAGGCTATTTTAAACTAATTTTGTTACAATTCTATAATGTTTTACATTCGAGCTATGTTTTTAAACTGGCTATAATATGAGCCACAACTGCAACGATTTTCTTTTCCTTTTTGAAAGATAGAAGACAATATATGACCATCCATTTTGATGAATCCAAGTTTTTTCACTTGTAACTGCACATGATCATATTTTGACGTGGAAATTCAACGCATATCAACAAAACAACAACAATAGTAATCACTAGTACAAAATGTGGATTCCACGACGGTTTATAACCGTCGTGGAGAAATTTCACGACTATTTTTAAACCGTCTTGGAATAAGATCGACTTTTCACGACGGTTTTTTACAGTCGTGTAATAGAATAATTGACGCACAAGATCGGTGGAAGTGTTAATTTTTCACGACGATTTTGGTGAAAAACCGTCGTGGAAGCTCACCCTTCCACGACGGTTTTCCACCAAAATCGTCGTGGAAGGCTGAGCTTCCACGATAGTTTTCTACCAAAACCGTCGTGAAAATTTGGTATTTTTCAAAAAAAAAATTCTCCTACAATTTCAGTTTCCCACGGAATGGCCAGTCCTGTATGTTATCTATTACATCAAGGCTCTAATTACATATAATAATTGTTGTATATTAAAAATTAATTTGTATTTACAAGATCATTTTACACTTGCGCTATTTTGAGCACTTTGTTAATCTACTATGACTGTACCTATCTAAAAAGCACAAACCTATTTACAAATTGTACCCACTCTAATCTAACTTGATGTATATCTGTATGTATATAAACTTCTTTTTTTCCTAAGGCTTGTATACCACTTGTAATTATATCCTGCATG
>CAMOHE010027876.1:3480-30556 GCA_946598075.1 Artocarpus hirsutus | reverse complement strand
GACGGTTTTTACTAAAAACTGTCGTGGAAGGCCCCGAGGTTCAAAAATTTTAGTTTTTCGCCCAAATTTAACCTTCGTGAAAGATTAAATTTTGGCAACTACTAAAAATTTTAAATTTTGGTGACTACTAAAAATTTCAAACATGTAGAACATTTTACGACGGTTTTTACTAAAAACCATCGTGAAAGGCCTTCCACGACGGTTTTTACAAAAACCGTCATGGAAGGCCTTTCACCTTTCACGACGGTTTTTATAAAAACCGTAGTGGTAGTTCCCGCCACTACCATGACGGTTTTCGTCGTCGCAGGCGTAACTCATCACCTTTTTTTTTTCTTATCACGACGGTTTTTGAGAAACGGTCATTAAATAAAGGTCGTATAATCTCAAATTTGTTGTAGTGTGAGTCTCTTTATTATTTAGATTAGTTGAGAGATTAAGAGTGAAACTCTACTGGTAAGATTTTGAAAACTCCCTGAGAGCTCTTCTTCACAAATCACGAACACTAGCTTTGGGTTCTCTCAATTAGTTGGAAGGAGAGTTGCTGGGTGGAAGAGCTGTACATGTGAGCCCACACTCACTCTGATTATGGATAGAGAATAGCAAAGAAGACTAGTTGGTTGAGGTCCTTCTAGAACGTTACTTCTCTTCATTGATTGAGGAAGCTTTTCGGCATTTACAAGGTTAGTAAGATTTGATTAATTTATGCATATAGCGTGTCAGACTTCTGTTTTAGAAAATACTCTAATATAAAAATTTTTAAAATTTCGATGTGTATTATTTTTCTAACAAAAAAATCAAGACTACTTTTCTTATTACAAAATGTATGTTTCTATTTTTTAATTTATTATTATTATTATTATTATTATTATTATTATTTTTAATATGAATACGACATAATAGGATTGATTGCCTTTAAAATCTCCTCAATAAGAAATTCCATCTTCTAATATCAATCTCAACTTCCTGCTGCCTTTACAATTGCTAACCACAACTCTCAAAGGCTCCCGATTATTTGGTAGAGACACCAAAAGAATTAGGGCATGGTCTAATCACTATTGAAAGTTGTGGATTCTAAAAATTAAAACTATCATGAAAAATTATCATGACAGTTAAAAAACCATCATGGGATCCACCATCATGGAATCTTATGGGATTCCACGACAGTTTTTTAATTGTCATGAAAACATGAAACTTTTCCATAATTTTTGTTGCCTCATGAAGTTTTCGCGACTATTTTTATGAAAATCCATTTTACATATCATGGTTTGATGAGTTGGCGGGCATTTAAAATATATTTTACAGATACTTTCCAACAACTTTTAGAAAAGGTCATTGTGGACTGTTGCACTTTCCATGATTCTTTTTAGAAAAAAATGATATGGAATCTTTGTCTAAAAAAGGACCACGAAAATAGTCATGAAACCTTGTGATTCCATGACAGTTTATATAAATCGTCATGGTATGTAAACATACAATGATGATTTTGCAAATCGTTGAGGAATCCCAAGGTTCTATGATGGTTTTCGTATTTTTAGTTTTTGTTGCGTCTCTAATGGATATAAGACGACTATTTTTAGAGAACTATCATTAAAAATTCTCTCATTTATTAACAATATTTTGTTGTAGTGAATAGTAGAAATCAATCACCTTAAAAAAAAAAGAAATAAATTTCAATAACATGGCAGTTTATTATCAATAGTATTGAATATATTAAAATGCATCCCTACAAAGGTACCTTCTATCATGGATTATAAAGTTTATTTGTGATATGTACCTTGTTACTCATAGAAGGTTTCTCATACATACCAAACAATGTTTTCATCAACCCAGTTTTTGTTTGCTCCTTCACCATGGCATGACTTATTCTTGTAAGTATCAATTTGATCACTCCCAACACATGTGTGTAAACAAGACTCCAATCCCTATCTTTAATTCCTTACAGTCCCTTATTCATGAGAAGAGACATGGGCAACCTTTTACTATACATGTACTCTTATATTTGCATCCCTAAGAATGCAAGATCTAATGCCTCTAAGGTTTCAATTAATATAATTTTCAGTGTTTTGATGATAAAAAACAATTATTTTTGTGTCACAAATTATTTTTTCTAGAGTATGAAGCTTTATTATCGTTAAAGATTTTTTTGAAACTCAAGATTGCTTGAAGTAAATATCAAGAAAATATATGGAGTTTATTGTGCGAAGAAGGATTCTTAAAACCAAACATTTAGAGCTTGAAGAAAAACATCAACAAGCATTGGAAAAATATGTTAAAATTCATTTTTGTGCTTGTATGCTGTTAGAGTATGCATAAGATTTTTATCAAGATTTGATCATAACTGTTAGTGTCGAAAAACTTGTTCTAGATTTAAAAACTTATGCTTTTATGGATAAAAGTTAAAAAATATTTTTTGGAATTTATTTGAGATTTTTCAAAATGCTTTTCTATTAAATTTAATGCTTAAAGTTTAATTCTTGGCATAAAAATTAAATAGTTTTTAATAATTTCTCAATTTTTGTAAAAAATAAGGCTGTTATCTTGTGCAGCCTGGTCGACCGGCCATAGTGCTTGGTAGTCAGCCAGCTCATCTCAAAGGGTTGCTACTCACTACAACCTGGGCAACGGACCTTGTGTATAGTGGTCGACTGGCCTTTCCAACAGCTAGAAACAAGCCTCCAACAGCTATAAACTAGGTTCTCAGTATAAAAACCTCATTTTTTGACTTTGCAGACACTTTTTGATATCTTGAACTTGTCTTAAATTATTGAACTTATCTTAAATCATGTTCTAAGTGTGATACTCTTCAAAATAGCTTTTGAACATTTTTCGGCTAAGAAAACATCTCTTGAGCCAAAACTTGTCTAAAATTCTCACTGTATGCTTCTACATCTCCTTAGTCATTTCAATTGTATTCAAACTCTTTGTTGAAGATGCTAGCTAGTGAGTGAAAGTGTGTTTCAAATCCTTGTTATTCTATAACTTTACTAAGAAGAATGGTGGTCATGTCACGGTTGGAGACACCGCAAAAGGAAAAGATCCTTGGAAGTGATGATATTGGTAATTGTTCCTTTCCTGTTATTGAAAATGTTTTTCTTGTTGGTAATTTAAAGCATAATTTACTTAGTATTAGTCAATTATGTGATAAGAGTTATAGAGTTACTTTTAAATCTCCAAAGTGTTTGATTGAGAATGTTTGAAATAGTAAGGTTGTGTTTATATGGGGAACTATTTTTGGTCAATGGAAGACTTATCCAATCAAAATTCTCCACCAAACATAGGATTAGGATTGTTTATCGTTATTCCAATCCCAATACCATGTAATAAACAGGATCATATTACAATTCTATATTATCCAACAACTTTACTATAAAAAGAAAGTTTTGTTCCTTTAAAAAAAAAATAAAAAGACTTAAAAAAATGTCCCAATTTAAACGCAAATTATGGTTATTTGTGTGTAAAAATTAATTAAACTATATTTTTCAGTGCTTAATAAGGTTAAAAGTATCATTTTAACCATATATATAGTTGGAATCCTTTTTGAATGTAAAAAGAAGCATTTAAAAATTTAACAGTCAAGCATAACTCTGCCTCATAGTCAACTAGTTGAGAAAGTCTCTTTATCATTATTTTTTTAAAAAGTCAAAAAGTATTGCTGTAATTATTTTTGGTCAAGTGTACTGTCTCTATTATTTTAGTAAAACATACGGGTATCAGCCTAATTAACCCAAATTTTCTATTTTATGTGGACAATGGTACGACAAAGTTTAAAGGATTCTTGTACTTCAACCTATCCATTATGAGAATAAGTCCCACAGTCATTAAGATTGGTAAGGAACATCATTTTGTCTCTTCTGCAATTTGCTAACGTTGGTCAAGGAGAATAAATACCAAATTGATAAGAAACTACTAATTCCATGCAGCTTTATGTATCTGTGGTAAGAAGTAAGAACCTACAAAACCAACAACTCGTGCAGCTTCTGACCAATATGACACATCCACATACAAGAGTTGCTTTTTAAAGACAGGGAAACAAACACCATGATTAATCGTGACCTCCATATGCTCATGATCCAGTCATTATAGTAGCACTAGTGAGCTAACATAAAAGAAAAAAAAAGTTATCAATCTTATACAACTTTCAGCAATCACAATTTCGGTGAATAATGGTCTTAAAAGGAGAGACGATTAAGTATATGAATCAACTACCAGTTTTAAAAAAACCAAGAGGAACCTAGAAAATCAAATTCAGTCAATTATTGCGAGAAGGACTTGTACAAACATGAAAGTGAAAACCACCATATCAAATTGCTTGAACAAAACTCCCAAAAATTTAAACTTATCTAAGCATACAATTACTAAAGAAAAAAATATATATAACCAATCAGAAAAAAAGTACATGTATCTATGTTTTTTTTTTTTTTTTTTTTTTTTTGCGTGAGTGAAACAAATTATCTGTCTCCTTATAACCAAGACCAGCCATTTACGAGTTCATCACAATCAACCATATATATATATGTGTGTGTGTGTGTGTGTGTATATGTATGTATGTATATATTCAGTACCTACATTATATGTACGAGTACTATGTGATACAAGTGTATGTATGTATATATTCAGTACCTACATTATATGTACGAGTACTATGTGATACAAGTTATTACCAACAGTCAATATTTTCAAGCAAAAACCGAATTATGATCAAAGAGCCAATCTTATAATTATCTTGGCATTCGACACTCTCTCCTATACACACATACATAAGCTGCTGTAATCAATTTTCAGTAATATTACCAATCAGAAAAAAAGTATAATATTCTTTTTTTTTAATTATTTTTTTGCTGAACGGAAACAATATATGGGTATTCATATTATAACCTAGAGAAGGAGAAGCCATTTACAAGTTCATGATAACAATCAACTATATAATATATAATATACAATAATCGACATAGGAGACCTACACATATAATATGTATGAGAATAAATCACAGATTGTGTTGTGCTGTATCCTATAATATTTACTATACGATACAAACTTATCACGAACAATTGATATGGCAAAGCAAACACCAATCGAATTATCAAAGAGCCAGTCTTAAATCCACAGCCGTCGGAGAAGAAGAAGAAGAAACATCATCTTCCATAGGCGCTGGCAAATTCAAGTCTAAGGAATAGTTTAGAGCTTGAGTCGTCACCGTCGTGGTGGTGGTGGTGGTGAGTTCAGTTGATGGCGGATCATCCGAAATCCCTAAATTCTCCGAGTGACACCTCTTGTGTCCGCCCAAAGCCTGGCCACTCGAGAAAATCCTCAGACAAATCCCACACTTGTGCGACTGCGATCCCAATTCCAATGCCAACATCTTCTTCTCCTCCTCCTCTACCACCGTTGCCGCCTGATCCACAACAACGCCATTCGCGAAGCAGCCTTTGACGTTCTTGTGACTGGCCCTGTGCCCTCCCAGCGCCTGCCTCGACCGGAACAACTTCTTGCAGCTCGAGCACTCGAATCGAAAACCGCTATGTCCGTACTGAACTTGAATATCAGCCTCGGTCTCCGACTTAGGTCGGCCATTGGCGAGCAAGATCAAGGAAGCAGCGACGTCGTTATCCTCGTCGGACGACCCGGTAAGGGGGAGATCGGTGCGTGGGCGGAGGAGGTCCGGAGGGGGATTGATGCCGCGCCACTGGCGCTCGGGGTGGCAGCGCATGTGGCCGAAGAGGGCCTTCCAGGACCAGAACCGCTTGCCGCACTCGCTGCAAGGCATGGTGATCTCCGGCCTCTTCTCGCGTTTGGAGGCGGAGGAGTTTCGGGACGGGGATTTGGTTTTAGGGTTCTCGAAACGTGTAACCTTGGAGCGTTTTCTTCGGGGATTGTTGGAGGAGGTGGTGGAAACGACGACGTCGTGGTGGATCGGGATTGGTGAGATGGCCAAGTGGAGGTCGGAATTGGGTTCGTCGTTGGTCATTGAAATACGAAAGAGTTTGGGAAAAAGGTTCAACGGAGAGTGGAAGTGATGGTTTTGTACACAGAGAAGCAGTTAACTATGAGAGAGAAAGAGAGAGAGAGAGAGAGAGAGCGAGAGATCGTGACCGCTGGGCAGGATTTTGAACTACGGAAACGAGATTTTGTCCGTCATGTGAACCGTTGGATTAGGGTGGGGAAATTGGACGCTGTTGGATTTCTCCCAAATGTTTATATGCTGTTTGTCAGTGCCCTTCTTTTCTGTCTTTTTTCCTTTTTTATTTTTCTATTTTCTTCTGATAGGGTGTGTGTTTATTTTCATTTGTTATTTTTCCAAATATTTCTTCTTTTTTCTTTCTCGAGTATCGAGAGGGATTTTCTATTTATATATATATTTTATTTGTGGGAGATTGCAGATAAGATAAAAATGGGGATGGAAATGATAATTTGGATATCTACGTTAGTCTGCTCCCTATCTAAGTGGTTTTCACTTTGTTGTTTTTTTTTTTTTTTAGGTGTTATGAATAAATTAGTTTACTAGTATAGATGTTTATATTCCTAACGCCTTTATAAATTGCATTATCTTCTCTTTGATTATCATTGATATTTGGTATTTCATAACTTTCATATAACTCTCCATTAACACTCCATTAGTAATATTTTATTGTTGTAATACATGGCTTTTAGCCTCTCCAACATTATGATTCTTAACCTATATATATGGCCTTTAAGAGCTTGTATTTATATATAATATGAGATAATAAATAATAAGATTGTTTCTCTTTATTTCTCTTATGTCTCTCTATTTTATACTATACAATTTAATTCTTTGCATTTGTTTTATAATACGTTATCAGCACGAGTCTCTAACCATTTATATTGGTTTAGAAACTGATTGAGAGTTTTTTTTTTAAGATTCAAGATTACTTTGAGTACTTTTAGCGTCCATATGTATTGCTTTCACAACTAATTTGTTTATGAGAAATTTAACAAATTTTGTTTGTAATATGTGGTGTGACAGGTTTGATATTTATTGGAATATTATTATCAAAGTATCTAGCCATCATTTTCTAGAGATTTTTGTTAAACGTTTACAAAGTCAGACGTTATAATATGTTTTATATCTCCCTAGAATTGTTAAGGTAACACGTTTTATTTCATGATAATATTTTAGTAATTCTTCGTATCTCATCGAAGCATGTTCCTATATACATGATATAGAGATTTATTTTTCCTCCCTTGATAGTAATAAAAATGAGTTATATATATATATATATATATATATATATTGGGTCAATGGAAGTGAAAGTGAATATATATGTGTGTGTTGAAAGGTTTTTATTGCACCTGCCTTAGTAATTGTTTTAAACATTATATGATGTTCTCTCATTATTGTTGTATTTTCAATACAATGGTCTTTTGCATGCAACTGTTATTATTAACTTTACAACTACTACTAAATATTATGATGTAAAGTTCTATAAATATTTTCTTTGTTATTTTTGTTTTAATATATCTGAATTAATGAGTTTTATTTTTTGGCTATTTTTATTGGAAATATTATTATCCTTGTGTTTTTGAATTGGTTTCTGCACTCTAGAGTTCAAGACAAATAGAGTCATATAATTTATATATAGAATATTAATTATTATTTAATACACTATAATTATGTAATTTACAAGTTTTGTTTATCTAATTATGGGTACAATAACGTTTTTAACATATAGTTATACAAATTATTTTTAAATGGCTATTAATCATGTCCATAAATACAATAATAGTAAGATCATAAAAAATAATAATGTGGTCTTTTATTATTGAAATGCTTGATATAAAAAGACTAATTGTCTAATTAATTTTTCCATATTCCAAGAATTGAATATTACACCATTTATTGGTATATCTTGGTCATTTTTAAAATGACATCAACATGGATGTTTTATTGTGGCATGTATATTTGAGCTAATAATAACTTGGTTTAGTTCATTACATGACACTACACATTCTATGAACTACTATAATTTTGTGCACTCATGATGAGATAGTAAAAGATAAATAATTATAAATGTTGTTTATAGCCTTACCAATTAATATGAAAAAGAGCCATTAACTTTTTCCAATTATTTGCATATTCCTTGAAGTGGATGTTGCATATTTATGATGGCTATAAGGGACTTTATAGATTTCTCAACTTCCTTATTATTGATGAAAATGATAAAATAAGCATTGGCAGCATGAAATTATGATAAAATCAAAAAGTTTGTAATGTTACTCCCATGAATAACGAAATTTAGTCACTTGGCATGTGATATAGAAAGGCTTTGTTACGTTCTCATTATATGTCTAAATGTCAATAACAAGCCTAAATCAAGGGAGAAATTTTCATCCATTTGTTATAAGAATATTATTATGACATATGAAAAGGCTATAGTGGTGCCTCTATGAAGGACATACTCAAAATATAAATGTGATCTTATAAAGCCTAAATGGAGAAAAAACTAGAGAAAGAGTTGAGCTATTGATTGTCTCCTCTTTATTTAATCCAAGTTTGTCTAATCGAGTACAATGTGATATTGTGATGCAAAGCAACATCCAATTAGAAAAAGTCACATATAATCACCGACCGTGGAAATGTGATAAGAAAGAAAAATTAAGAGGCTTGCGAGACAAAATTTATGGAAAGATCACATACTTGCAATGTTACGCCTCGAAATACGGGAGGTGACGTGATAGGTAAATTAAGTTAATTAACAAGAAATTTGATTAAAAACATAAGTTTAAGAATTTAATTAATTATGAAAAACGTGGTAATTTAAAATCCTTTTTAAACAAACATTTATAATAGCTTAACAAATAAAATAAAAATGAAATGAAATAAAACATTAAAGAGGACAAGGAGGGTACGTGTTGGGTCCCACCAGCCTACAACATGTGTATACACATAGTATCGACAATAAATTATTACAGTCACAGTTCAATCATAAGAAATAAAATTTTAAATAATACATGCCTTGAACTACTACAGCTACTAACTTACTCAAGATCCTCTATTGTTCATGAGTCTGGGCAGTAGACTCTTATCGGTCCTAAGCTGGGTTTCACCTAGAGGGGGGAAAGGTTTGAAAACAAGTAAAAAGTGAGCAAAGGCTCAGTAGGACTAAGGTTTAAAAATAGGTAATTAATTTAAATACAAAATTTACCTTTTTAAGAAATAAATTGAACAAAGATTAATAAATAAATAAATGAGTAAATAAATACCTAATTAATTGAAAAAAAGAATAAATAAATGAATAAATTCATTTAAACAAGTCTTATTGAAATGTTCGTCCAGAAAGTACCTTTACATTCATTTTCGGGCAAACCATGATAATCACCACCGAAATAGCCTAACTAGTTTTCGAGACCTGCCTCCAAGGTCGTACACTACACAACCCGATCTCTGATATGGCATCATGCCCTCATGTATATTTATTATTATTTAAATCCCATGTTACCAAGTACTCTCAATTACATTTATTATTCGATTCATTATAATCATACAATTCTTGATAAGTAATGAAAATTTGTAAAAAGTTTATCTAAACCATTCCTTGATATTCATTTTAAAAGAAGTCATTTTAGAAGAGATTACTTTGAAGAAAATCATATTGCGGCCAATAGCCCTCTCTTAAAAACATTCAAAACATTATATCATTTATTGAAAACATTTTGGAAGAATTCCTTTAAAGTCAAAATCATTAAAACATAACTGCCAAAGAAAGGGATAGAAGTCCTACCTCAATATTTATGTCGGTGTCTCACACGAAAACCGGTCCGCTATACGTTAGCTCTGCGGAACCTCAGACAACCTTAAATATACAAACGGAGTCTATCAGTGTCTAGCTTAAAACATCCTATGTCATTAAATTGTCTCATAGTGTCCTAGTGTGCCATTTAAGTTTATAAAATTATACTGTGACATTAAAATCTCAATCTGGGTTCAAAACAGTAAAAACGGATGAAAAATTACAAAATTTCACCATGCCTGGTTGGCCTGTCGGTCGCCCTGGTTCGGCCCAGGTCTGGTCAGCCAAACTTTTCCAAGTTCGGCCTGCCGATCATATGAATTTGGCCTACCAAACTCATGAATTTGGCCTGTCAAACATGAACTTCGGCTTGCCGATCTGAAAAAATTCTAGAATTTTTCAAGCACCGGTTTCGCCTTATCGAGCCTAAATCTTCAATTTTAACCTATTTTCTCACATCCCAGGCATGAATAATGATCATAGTTGATAGAAAAACATAGGAGATTACTTTTTAACTCATTAAAACAAGATTTAAACAAAATTTTTAGAAAAATCCAAAAATGAGCAAATTTAGAGAAAAATACAAAATCTCGATTTAAATCCGTTTTTCTTCAAACCAAGCTTAGATTCCAAATATTCTAAGTTCCTCTAACCTAGATTGAAGGTTTTCTAAGCTTAGGAAAGCTTAGATTTCAAAATACTAAGAAATTTAAAAAGTTTAGAAATTTTGAAACTAACCTCGAATCAAAGCTTTGAATTGTGTTCTTTATAGTTCAATCATGTCCCTAAGCCTCCAACCGCTAATCTGAAACTCAGGCTTGATCTTGAGACTCAAAATTTTGACAGAAATCGAGGGAGAAAGAGAGAGCCAGAGAGAAGAGAGAGAGAGACGGGGGAGAGAGAGTGAGAGAGTAAACGTGAGAAGGAAAGAGGGAGAGAGAGAGAGAGAGTTTAAATAAACGAAGAGAAAGAAGCAAAGCCAACAAAAGAAACCTAATACCACCTACGGTTTTAAAAAGGACGCGGTTGGCATTTGAAAAATTATTTTGTTTCAAAATTTAAAATAACAAACAAAAATAATTAAGAGTAACTAAAAATCATTAAAATAACAAAAAATATCATTAATTTAAAAATTTCACAAAATGACCAAATTAAGTTTAAAATATTCTTTATGGCACACTAATTCATCATTTTACAAACCAATAACACTTAATTAATTTTGGGGTGTTACAAGCAATATATTGAAGTAATAATGGTATTTTATTATTACATAGCCTAGTGATTAATAAGAAATTGATTATGATATTTAATTTATTGGGTATACAAATTGAATGTTTATTATTGACGATGTAAATTTCCATGATATTGTTATCATAGTAATGAAAAGAAAAAAAAAAATAATCATAGTAGCTATAAAGCATATGCCATGTCTTTCCATTATGTTTGGTTTTATGCACAAAGAGACATGCACGAGGGTATATGCTTTACTTATATGGATATATTAGAAACTTGTTTCCACTTTCTCTTTCATGTTGTAATAAGACAACTTTGAAAAAAAATTTGTTATGACAAACTAGAAGTTCACTAACCCAAAAGGCATTTTGGGTATGAACTATGTATTTTGAAAATCCCTACAGGTTATCATTTGGAAAAATATTCCCCCCATCAGGGGGAGGGAATTTGTAGTGGGATATTATTGATCCTCACATTGATTAATTGATTGAGCATTGCAATGCAGTATAAAATTTTTAATTAATATGATACAAAAAGTAACTGAATCACTTCTTTAACTACTAATTTAATAGCTTAGATTGAGATCTCTAAATGACAATTTGTTATCTTATGAGTTTAAAAGATACTTGAAATACTGAAGACTTGTCTGGTCTAAAGTATCACATTTATTGGAAGAGAAAGAAACTTATAAATATGTTGGTATTTTGAAGGGACTATATTCTTAAAGAGAATATATTCAGAAAAGGTTATTGACATGACAATTCAATATATTTGTTAAAGATCGAACTTCTTGAATTCATTGAGCTCCTGAAGTAGTTCAAAAGGTATACTTAAAATTTAGAAATAGTAAAGAAAAGAGGAAGATATTGACAAGTCATGTCAATATAAAAATAAAGTTAAATTGCAACAAAAGTTATTGTCGACAATTACAAAAAGCATAAATTATTAGTATATTAAAAAAAGTGAGGATCTTGAAAAATATATAAAATCTATCAAAAGTGATTGACGTGAAAAAAAAATAGCCTTTAAGTAAAAGACGCAAAGTCCAAGCAAGTATATACGCTAGTGCAAAGTATAAGGACCAATAGTCTAAAATATT
The DNA here is from genome assembly GCA_946598075.1 of Artocarpus hirsutus. Lineage (NCBI taxonomy): Eukaryota > Viridiplantae > Streptophyta > Magnoliopsida > Rosales > Moraceae > Artocarpus > Artocarpus hirsutus. The sequence goes on along the minus strand of CAMOHE010027876.1, from coordinate 18,477 downwards.
AAAGCCAGTAGGTTGAAAATAAATATTCATATGAAATAGTGCATATGAAAATATATGAGATTATAAAATAAGTTATGAGTTATAACAATAAGTTTTTGTAGAAAACTTATAAAAAATATAAATAACAGTACTCATATATGATGGATAAGCAATTATATTTTGATAGCCTGGAAATGTGTGTGTGTGTGTGTATATATATATATATATATATATATATATATAATAAGTTCATGCACGCTTGAAAAACATGTTGCAACAATCTATTGATATTTATAAAAAGTCCTAAAGAGGCTTCAAAGGTCTGAAAGATATAAATTGATATTGCACACTTAATTATTAAGGTCACAAAGATCTTTGTGTAAATGAATGCGATCTAGATATGAATGGTACCACTATGTTTTTATGATATCAAGAATGGAATTGCTAGCTAATTAATATGTCCATTGCTTTATAATGAGCTCAAACATACTGGATTTACTATTATTTGTGAAAATTCTTAACGAGATCATAAGAGAAATATAAGAATAGAAGAAAGTTTATTTAGACTTAAAAATTGAGATTTGCTTAAAAGAATGCTTATCCATAATTTCTCTTACATATAAGAAAATTGTCCTAAAGAACTTTCAGAGATATTGTGAATTTTTATCATTTATTTGATGATTATATATTTTGAAGATATGCCAAAATAATTCCAAGTCTTGAATTTTTATATAATGTTTTGTATAGCATCTCAGTATTTAAAGATAGTATATTATAGTATGAAATATTATCTGAATAATTAAGGGCCCGTTTGGTTTAAGTACTCTTTGTACTCAATGAACTCAAACGTGGATTCGAGTTTTAAGAATTCTTTGAATACGTGTTTGTTTCCCTCAAAATCTAAATTCTTTAAGTATTAAGAATCTAAGTTTTTAGAGTTCTGACTCCCTTCTAAACTTTTGATACTTAGATATCTTTCCTACAATAAAAACTAAAATTCTCTCTCTTATATTTGAGGGAAAAAATCATAACTTCTTCATTTGATATCCAATTGAGATGATTCTTTTTTCATTATGTTCCTAGTGAAGAGAGGAATAAATTAGTATTTATATTGCATATTTTTTTAGATCATTAACATTAAGATTTTATTAGCTTTGTTAATGAATCAAAAACTACTTTCACTACTTTCCAAACACAAATTTCAATTTTATTCCATACTCAGATTACAACTTAAATGCACATCCAAATGCTAATTCAGATAACAATTCAAATTACTAACTCAAATCCTAATTTAAATCATACTAACTCAAATCAAATCACTGATTTGAATCTATTTACCAAATAGACCCTAAGTAGAATGACAAGTATTTGGCTATAAGGCGCACAATATTTAATACTCATTCAGAGGTGACTATGTGTACAAATAATTGTTGCACTATTGTTCTACCAATTAGAAAATAAACATGGTTAAAGATTCATTCATATATACCCATAAAAATAGCCAATACTTTTTATGAAGTTCTTTATGATAAATGAGCTCTTAAAGAGTGATAGTTAAAATATTAGCAAAAGTGCTAATGGTAACAAATTCAGACAGTCGATTGCAAATAACTTGAATTTGTTTACAACAGTATGCATTGACTTAATTATTTTCTATTAAATCAATTGTTGTTGAGAGAACCATGATAGCGCTACAAAGGAGATACAAATATGCACTGTACTCTTTTTCTCTTAATCAAGGTTTTTTCCTACTAGGCTTTCCTAGCTAGGTTTTTAATGAAACAGTTTACAACATTTAATACAAATGATATACTATTTTTCCTTCACTAAAATTTTTTGTTCCATGGGGTTTTATCTAGTAAGGTTTTAACGAGGCATATTTTAAAGTGTTGAACATCCAACAAAGAGTCTTATAAATTAATTGACTTAATATTATGTAACACCTAGAGAATTAATCAAGTATAAATAGTATATAAATGGTGGATTAGTTTGCCTTAATGTAATTTGAATTTAATTTAATTATTTTGTGGTGTTTTTAAATTAATCTCACTTTTAATTATTTTTACTTGTTATTTTAAAATTTGGAACAAAACAATTTGATAAATTCCAAACAAGTCCCCTCTGGTCAAAAACTCAAACACCCTTGAAGTTGCTCATGAAAACTAGGTGCAACCCATGGTTTTCTCCAAAACTAGATGCTCTCCCTCTCTATTTATTTCCCTCTCCTCTCCCACTCACCCTTGTCACTCTCTCTCTCTTTCTTTTCTCTCTTTCTTTTATTTTCCCTGTCTCTCCTGTTACTCTCCCTTTCCCTTAGCAAAAATCCACGTCTCCAAGCTGTATTTTAGTTGATTTGGAACGAGGAACTAATCTCATCAGCTCAAAAATCCAACTTGAGGTTAGCTTTCCCTTTTTCTTTGAAATTTCAAATTTTAAATTTTTCTTGAATGTTGAATCCGAGTTTCTTTGAGCTTAGAAACCTTTCAATTTAAGTTTGTCGGACCCAAAACATCATGAATCTAAGTTACTTTGAACAAAAATTGAGCTAGATTAAGTTTTTTCTTTTTTCTCATTTTGAGAATAATTTGAAAATCCTTGTGAAAAACTTGTTGAAATGTGTTTAAATATGTTTTATTATGTTTATTTATCATCTTTGAACCTTATTTATGCTCTAAAAACTGAGAGAAATAGGTTTAAATGGGTTTTGAGCTCGGATTGGTCGAGGCTCAAAATCTAAAAAATTCTAAATTTTGACAGATTGGTAGGCCAAACTTGAAATTCAACAGGTCGGATTCATTTCTTCGGCAGGTCGGACTCAAGGCAATTTGGTAAGCTAGGTCCAGATAATTGGTAGGTCGAACTTAGGCAGTTCAGTAGGCAAGACCAGAGAGTTCGGTAGGCCGGCTGAGTTATGTAAAAATGACCGTTTCTACCAGTTTTCACTGTTTAAACCATAGATACAGACCTTAATCTTATGGCATGATTCTGTGAACTCTAATAGCATACTAAGACACCATAAGATAGCATACTGATGTAAAATACTCTAAGTTAGATATTGACAAACTTAGTTTACATTTAGGGTTGTTCATAGTTCTATGGAGCTAACATATAACTGGTCAAGATTGCGGTGCTGAGCTCCTATACTGGATATTAAGGTAGGACTCTATACATTTTTCTTTGGTAGCCATGTTTTAACAAGGGTTTTGGCCACAAAGTGTTTTCTTAAAAAATGTTTTAAAGGAAAGATTGAGATGAAATATCGATTATTTTCATTAATTGTTGAATAATGAAATGATCATAACGAATGGAATAATAAATGTAAATGAGAATATCTGGTAATATGAGATTTGAATAATGACACATATTAGGGCATGATACCACACTTAAAGATTAGGTTGTGTACAGAACGACTTTGGGGGCAGACCAAACCTAACTAACACTACGGTGGTGTTACTATTGGTTTGCCCAAGAAAAAGATGATAAGATCATTTCCAAGTGAATAATAGACTAAATGGTAAGAATGAATTTAATAATTTTATTTATTTACTATGTTTTATAATCCATATGCAAATGCTAGATTTTATACTCAAATTAAATGATTTTCAAAGCTTACTCCTACAGAGCCTTTCGTTCACTATTTATCCGTTTTAAAATTTTTCCCCCTCTAGATGGATTCCAGCCTAGGACTGAGCAGGTGTCTATTAGATGGACTTGTGAGCTGTAGGCATTTGTTTAGGTTTTTGCTTAATTCATTCAAGGTATGTAATATTTTAACCTTTCTTCCTTTACATTGGATTGTGGTTGTAATTTATTTAATTATCGATACTATGTGTGTACACAAATGTGGGTCCGATGAGGCCTGACTAGTATTTAGTAGGCTTTATTATTCTATTTATTTTGTCGGCTTTAATTTAGAGGAAATTGTTCAAAAGTTTTAAATTTGTAACATTTTCAAAAAAAAAATAATAATAACTCAGATATTTAATTGGCAATTTTAATTAAGATTGGTTTTATTAACTTAATCAATCCACTATGTCACTACCTGGATCTGGGTTCGTGACATATTATTATTAATGTTCACCTTTTAGCACCACAAATGTGTTCTCTAATGGTTGTTTGATCCCTTGAATAAGGATGTTTTTGATCTCTTAAAGTGAAAAATTATCATCAGGTAATATTAAAGAAATTCTTAGTCCAAATAATCCTATTAGTGCGGTAGTATATTTGCTAATGGCACAAGACCTCATACAACAATCTTTGCTATTGTACTAACAAGATATAGCTCTCAAAGACATTGCAGTGATGTTAAACAATATTTTGTTTTCATTGTAAAGCATCTAATATGGATATTAAAATTGATTGGATGTTCAATATTTTTCAATCCATATAAAAGCATGATTACACACAAGCTACTTGTTTACATATGATGGTACTACTATATCTTGGCAATTTATAAGGCAAACTATTGTCGTCGTATCTTTGAATCATGTTGAAATTTTGGCAATTTATGAGATAGTCATCTTATATGCATTACATTGTTGAGATTTATACTCCAATATATCCAAGCAACATGTGACCTTTTATTTAGCAAAGGAAGTCCGACGACTTTATATGAGGAGAATGTAACTTTTATCACCCAAGTTAAGGGGACATAATAAAACACGTTTTCCAATAGTTCTTTTTTTCTACATTAGCTCTTAAAGTACGGCATTCGTCGAATTTGTTCAAGTGACCGCTTGGGAAATTTATATAGAGATACTTCCTATAACTAAATTTCAGAAATTACTGCGCAAGATTAGTATGTATCAACTCAAAGATCTTTGCATATGTTTTGTTGAAGAAGACATGTTGACATGAAGGGGACGCTACTAGCTACTATACTTTTTTCTCCTTTGCATGGGTTTTGTCCCATTAGGTTTTCCTATTAAGGTTTTTAACGAGGTAGTTCTAAGTCAAATCTTAAGAGAATAATGTACTCTTTTTTCCTTTGCATGGGTTTTGTCCTATTAGGTTTTTCTATCAAGGTTTTTAACGAGGTAGTTCTAAGCCAAATCTTAAGAGAATAATGTACTCTTTTTTCCTTCGCTAGGGTTTTTTTTCCCACAGGGTTTTTCCTGGTAAGGTTTTTAACGAAGCATATATTCTTATGTGATGAACACCCAAGGGTGAGTGTTATGAATAAATTAGTTTACTAGTGTGGATATTCATATTCCTAATATCCTCATGAATTGCATTATCTTTTCTTTGATTATCAGTGGTATTTGGTATTCCATAACCTTTATATAACCCCCCAATTAACACTCCATTAGTAATTTTTTATTGTTGTAACTCATAGCTTTTAGCCTCTCCAACATTATGATTCTTGGCCTATATATATGGCCTTTGAGAGCTTGTATTTGTACATAATATGAGATGATGAATAATAAGATTATTTCTCTCTATTTCTCTGATGTCCCTTTATTTTATGTTTTACAATTTAGTTCTTTGTATTTGTTTTATAACAAAGGATGATTTTCACTTTTATTTGTTAAAATTGGTTGAGAAAAGATCAGCTGAATTTGATAAAGATATCATGCAGATTTGTCTACCAATTTTTAATGAGTAATTTAGAGGATGTCTATCTAATTAGACTTGTCAAAATTAAGCCTGTTTTCAATTTATATATGCCTTTTCAAAATAGGATTTTTTTAAATAAAAATATGAGATTTTTATTTCCAAAAAAAGTAATGAGATTTTTAATCCTAAGAAAATGAGATATGAATTAGGACACTTTAGTATTCCCCGTACTTTGATCACTCAGCTAAAATGACTTAGGGCTGGTTCAAAATTCTTTTGCTATGTTTGCTTTTGTTGTGTTGTGTTCATGTTGTTGTGCTGTTCTAAGGACTAGAAGCAGGAAGTTTTGTAGTTTTTTTGGTCAAAACTAATGTGAATGCAATAAGCAAAATTGTAGGCGTTTGGTAAACTATATAAAAAATTGATGTGGAGATGTAAACATACTTTACTAAACATATTTATACTTAGTTTTTAGTTTTAATTTTAAGATCAACACTCATAATATTTCTACATTACAATACTAAAAAAATAATTTTACTTTTATTCATGTTATTTTAAAACATTAAAAAATTATTAGAAATATTTGAAAGTGATTCACATTTTATATTTGTAAAACTTGTAACTTTTAAACAAATATTATATTTTTTAATTTGGTATGAAAAAATAGGTAGTTTGAAAATTATTATTATTATTATTATTATTATTATTATTATATATTATTATTTAAGGTTAGTCTAGTAATTTTGAACTATGACTGCAAAGTTGATGCAAAGACGCAACTCTTGACCTGCTTCTCAAATTTTATAGTTGGACAATAGTTCCTAGAAGAAACTAAACAAAAGCGGGGTTTACTAAATATCCTAACTTGCTATAGATGGTTGTAGGCGGTCATAAAACCAAAAACAATCTCTAAAAACAATACCAAAGGGGCCCTCAATTACCCTCTTTTTTTTTAACCATAGTCCAAATCCTATCATTTTAAAAATTTTAAGTTTCTTTCCATCTGTATTGTTGTCAATATGATCTCTATTGTGCTTTAGTCACTATAAAGTTTTGAAGCTTGCAACAGGTGCTACAAGTTGCCCTTAATCTAGTATTTTGATCGATGAGAGGATTGGCGCTTGTTTTAGAATGTTTTAACAGTCTAATACCAAAATCACCATGAAAAAAGAAAATTTTTTGCATTCAACTGCTCTAAGCATAGTCTTTATTTGCAACTAATCCAAGCAATGCCCTAATTGTCGTTAATTTTGTTATGAAAGGTAAAATCATAGATCTAACCGATGACTCTTTTTTTTTAACCTTAATTTACTGCAAGGCTTTAAACTGCTTGATGCAATCATGTTCTACTTGTTGGCTTCTAGAAATTGTTTTTGTAAAACACACGTAAACACATAATGGATTTTAGAATTTGTTTAACCATCAGTATCTTTATCATGTTGCTATTTAAATTAATTATTAATAAATTATTCGTATCTGTTAGGTAAAACAATTTTAGAAGATCAAGCGTTTTAAAACTTTTGACTCTTCTAAGTTATTCTTTTCTTTTTGAATTAACCGGATTGTGGGAACAAGTTGATCTTCTTGGATGATCTTAATTCTCTTTATATCCTTTAAGCTCTAAGGAGGGGAAAGAGCTCTAGATGGAGAAGATAAAAAAATATATCTACAGAAAATATAATGTCATACATCTATTTATAGCATACAATTTTTTTTTAGAATAATTATAGCACACAATTAATTGATTGGGCTTGAGCCGAATCCTATTCGGCTCATGAGTGTAGCGCGTGTACACTCACTCTCTATAGGAGTTGGGTGTGTAAATCATCCTTCCATTAGAAAGATGACAAGTGTCACTCAGTTAATTGATAGTGTAATGTAAATTTCATCCACTTATTTTTCAAGGACCCAAATCAAGTTCAAACAAAGATATTTTTTATTTTAACTATTGTCCATGATTATTGCAATCATTTATTTTACATGATAAAACAAATACCTCGGTGCAGAATATATAATTTAATAATTAAAATAAATACTTTCCATACAATACATATTTCTTATGCCAAATAAAATACACGAAGTCCAAATATATCCATGTTATATGGAAATGCACACCCATGTATTTCAAGCACATGTTGTCGGCCCCAAGTACATTGTAGCCACAACAATGGGGCTTTTGTACACTAGTCCTAGTTGACTGAAATTCATCCAAAAGAATTTTAACAATAATTCATTTAAAAAAATAATAGAGCTAGAAAAAAGACTTAATAAGCATATATAATTAAGCTCGAATAATCATTTATAATTAAATTATCATATAAGTAGATCAATATAGCTATTAATTTTATTTGAGTAAGTACCTAAAACAAAAAGAGCACTCTTAAATTATATACAAGTAAATCTTAAATCACATTTTTAAGGTTTTCCACAATCATGATCATTTACCACAGGAATTTATCCTCTATAATTACATTAAAATTAGAGTTAATTTATAATTTTTGTTCAACCTTTCTGATTACAATTGAAAAAAAATTTCGATGGCATAATCAAAGTTAAAAATATATTAATCACTAAGATTCCAACTCATGTTACTATGAATAATAAATTAAGTCTAATTAATTCTTATCTCTTGAAAAGTGGATCTGTACTTTTGATATAGCTTTTCTTTTGAAGAGTCTCAACCAACCAACTGGTTTCAATGCCATTCTTGTTCCCAAAAATCATTTTGTGTATGGCATAACTTAACAATTCTACAACACCAATAATTCTCCTTCCAACCACTCAAGTGCTTTAAACGAGTCAATTATCAAAGACAAATAATTAATTGCACATTCTCTAAAACTTATGCTTAAGCAATTTGAGAATAAATGAGGACCCAAGGCCTTTATGTACTCTGTTTATAAAATTGGTTGGACTAATCTAAGTTCTGTCAGAAAACCAAGGGACTTTTCCTCTCTTTTTCTCCTTGAAAAATTCAGCCATTTTCCCTTATCCATAAAACAAAATTCAGCCACCCATAGAGGAATCCTTTACGATTGTTCTTCCACCTAGATAACTATAAACCAAATTCAAACCCAATTTCATTAAATAATACTATTAAAATAATTACCTAATCAAATAAATCATGATCAAATTATCCAAATCAAGTCCCATTAAAACTCTAATTGTAACGTTTCGACTTCTTGAGTTGTTACTTAACTTGTTTAAAATGTAATTAACTTAATTTAAAACATTTACTTTGCTTGATCGTATTCTTGGTGTTATGATAGATGCCTTTAAAACATGTGATGTTTTGTAAAGGTCATATTTATAAATAAATAATTTGAGTTAATTTTTCATTATATTTGTGTGCATGTATTTTAAATACATTATGAATATTATTAAAACTTCATAATTATCTATGTGACATTAAATATTATAAATGTTATATATAAGAGGATAATATTTGACCATGATAATTAAAATAGTGAATAATATGTAATTAATTCTTCAATTAAAGTATAAAATCATTAATTAAGCATTGCTAGTACAGGTCATTTCTATTAAGAATAGAATAGCATTATCCAAATCGTTGATGTAATGAGTCATTAAAAGAATGCGCTATATATAAGAAGATTATGTAGTCATAGGATGTAATGTGATATAAACAACTAAATAATTTTGTTAAAATATATCACATCGATTGATATGGTCATACATAAAACGATCTTAATCCTTAGCTATTAACAGTATCCTATTTATTGAGTTAATCTTTTAATTTATTCGGTTTAGGTACAAGAATACTAACCTTATCCCTTGTATCTTGAAGTCGCAGCGAAGTAAATATCCGGCAATAATAATATTACAAGATGGAATCCATTCCTTCTTTAACGAGGGGTAGATAAATAAGTTTTTTGAGTATTGAGATTTGGATCTTGAATTATACACGCGCTCAAGTCGTGAATATAGAATCAATGGCACTCAGGGATAAGAAGTAATTAGAGAGATTAATTATTAGACTAGATACCCTAAGGATTAAACGATGTAATAGTTTTTAAGATATTTAACCAATAAAGAATTATTATGTCATGTCATATATCAAATATTGTTCTCTTTATATTCCTTTATGTTCAGTGCATGATAAACAAACAAAAGTTTGAAACTACTAGTATAAACCTTTAAGATCATGCATATGATGGATATATTATACAGAAGACATGAATCTTAAAATGATAGTCTAAATAATAAAAGGTCCACAATCGAGGAAATAAAGTTGGATGCTTTATTTATATTAAGATTGTTATGTTTCTTACATCGTTAACGGGAGATAGCTTGTCTTAGTAATTAGAGTAGGACTCCATGAGTAGAGATTGGTATATTGTCATTGGTGACAATATATTAGATCGGGACTAAAGATGAATTGATTTAGTTAATAATTTTGTTTGAATAAATCAATTCAATTTAGACAATCATATGTGTTACATCTTAATCCTAAATTAAATCAATGAGTTCATATTCTTGACTTATGTCTTTTGATATACTAAAGGGTGACATCTTGGTTTAATTAAAGGTATGCATATCAGTTCATTGGAGACATGACTCTTGAATGATGTAGACTCATTATTCATAGATATAGAATCCATAGCTCTTTTGTAGAGTTAACGATATTTTTTATAGCCATTATCATGTAACTAGAAGCTAGAATGCTCAACCATTTGGATTCATATATGTAATCGAATGGTATATTATTCGTATTGGTTATGAATAATAAGTTTTCCAATGGTGAGAACATAAAACATAAGATAAATATAATTAAGAGATAAAATAGAGTTTATCCTTAAGTCGATTATGGATATCCTACGGGGATGTTACACATAATAATGTATGATGGACAATTAACTTTTTAGAGTTTGTAATTTATATATGTATATATATATATATAAGTTAGATAGCATAGCTCTACACTTTTAGTGGAATAGCTTTGGAGTTGATAGTTATAAATTTTACAATTATAGAAGCTTGATCTATATATGTCCATCGGGTCTCCTTTGATAGCTCACATATTTTCATGCAGCAATACAACGTGTTATTCCTACAAATTGATAGCTTAAGTTAATTCTTTGATTGGCTTAAATTGGTAGATTGGATTTAATAATTCATTTTAAGTTTATTGGCTGAATTAATTTGATAAATTAATTCAAAATAAACATTTTGAATTATTTGAATGGGATTATCTGTATATGACTGTTTTAATCAAATTACTTCTATGTTGAGTTATTTGAATTAAAATTAAGGCTCTATGTAAGATACCAAAAACTAATAAAGTAGTATTTATTTATTCGGTTCGTAACAGGTTAATCGGATAACTTTTAGAACTTGAAAAACGCGTGATAGGTGTCAGCCACTACTAGGCAATCAATTGCCATACACAGGGTGCGGTTGACTACCTACCATGTCACCAATCCAAGGCTCAAGTATTTTTGCTATGAGTTTTATATAAATTCAAATTTGGAAGCCTAATATGATAAGAATGAGTCCCCATTTGACCTCTATAAATAGGAAACATGTTCCTATAGTTTTTATCGTTAAGTGAGGTCACTTGAGAGGTTTAGAGAGAGATTCTAGATAGAGAAGTTCTATTACTCTAAAGAATAATTGTTCAACATCTAGAACAACAATTCTTATTATTCTCTTATGATTGTGGGGAGGAGTTAACAAGAGAAGAATCGAACGATGTGTGCCCACTAGCATTTTAGTTATAGAAAAGAGAATATTAAAAAAGACCAGTTAGTTGATACTCTTTTGTATGCAATTTTAAGTAGTAGTTTTGTCAAACGATTTTCTATCAAAAGTGCGATTCCAATTTTATAAGACACAAATGATCTATTATTAATTTATCATATATAGCATATCTAGCTCGTTTATAAAAAAAGTTTTTAATTAAAAAATTTAAAATTCTGCTACATACTTGTTTTTTAACGTTAACAAATTTTAGTTAGCTCTAATTATGAATTGTTTATGGAAGATCATTTTTTATGAAATGGCTATATTAAGTGGATGACTCTAAAATATAAGTAATTGTATCTATAATTTAAAGAGTACAATTCCAAGTCTTTAGTGGAGTAATATTGGATTTAAAAAACAAGTAATATATTAATTAAAAACTTTAATTAATCTATTGGATTTATTGAAGCTTGAAATTATAGGTCCATTAGTCTTTCCACCATCTTTAATAGCACTATTTGGATAGGTAAAATTATTGGTTTAATTTTGAATTTAGAATTATGAAATTATTAAATATCACTCAAAATTAATTAATTATGAATTACTTTATGATTATTAAATAATAAGATTATTTAATAAATAATAATTAATTTTGGGTCCCACTATATATGGTGTGCGTTTACACAAGGAAGGGTTTCTTGTAGAGTCCAAGACTTATTCATCAAGTTTTTTTTCTTAGAACTATCTTATTTTGATAAATATGCTTTTTTACAATTGGAAATTTAAACTATGGAAACAAATCAGTTAGGGTTATAATCAGATTTCTTCTCTCTCCTTTCCCTCATTGACGCCACTCATAGATAGAGCATCTATGTGTAGCACCTACTAGATGAAGAAAAAATAAATTGTCTCTTTTATTTTAATTATATATGTTATATTTAAATTTAAATAAAAAAATTTAAAATTAATTGTGTCTCTTATTCTCTATAAATAGGGGCCTCCTCTATTCATTATATTCACAATCAAGAGTCTTGGTGAGTCTACCAAAACTCTACCAAGAAACCCTAAGGTAGGCATGTAGAGAGAAAAAAGAGAGGGAAAAAAAGTTCATCATTAGTCTTGCTTTACTCATGCCTCAAGATTAGTGAGAGACTAAAGTTAATTGAATGCTCTTAGAAATCTTAATTCCTTTTTACACCCACACATTCCTCTAACCAGTGCTGAGGACAAACTAAGCAAGATGGTAGTTTTATATAGAGAATAATTCCTATTTGTCGAGGATAAGCATAAATTATATTTATATATATTAAATGTTAAATTAATATACTCTATAGTATTGTTCTATAAAAATTTTATGAAATTCCTTTTTTTATATATACATTTAGCATGTTTCATTTGCATAAAAAAATTTCTAGAAAACCAACACTTGGTTCTTATCATCTCAAGGGATTTTTTTATATATTATATAAGACATAAAAGTTATAAAAATCATTAGTTATAAAAGAGGGTAAAAATTGCTTCCTCAGGAAACTAGTTTAGTAAAAAAAAAAAAAAATAGAAAAAGTTTTGAAAGGTAAACTTTTTAAAGAGCGCATCACACTACACTCATTTAATATTGTGACATACCAGCGAATAAATTTACTAAATACGGGATACAGAGTTTAAAGGGTTAGACTTCTAAAAAAAAGTAAGTTACTTAATTGATAACTCAGTGCATCAGGCTTACACGAAATTAAATAAGCATTTAACATTTGTAGTTATTTCATAATACCTAAGTTAGACATTAAGGTAGGCTATCTTCAAATCTGCCTTCACTATGACACACATCATATTATCATGATTACCATAAGTAAATTGGGTCCTACCCATAGTAGAAGTAATCTCTAAAAAATATTTATTTTTTCCTAATAGTGTTGTTGACATACCTAAAAGATATATATATATATATATATATGAAAGTAGCACTCTTAGCTTTCCATAATACTTCTTCCTAAATGAAATAGCATATATGAGTCACAGTTTATCATGAATAGCGAGAAAACTTTTCTCATTGTAGAATGTATTTTTTTTATTTTTTATTTTATTTTTATTATTTTTTTACGATGAATACGACAAAATAGGATCTGATTGCCTTTAAAATCTCCTCAACGAGAAATTCTATCTTCTAATATCATTAAATTTCAACTTCCTCTTGCCTTTAGAATTGCTAACCACAACTCTTATAGGCTCCCAATTATTTGGTAGAGACACTAGAAGAATTAGGGCATGGTCTGACCACTACTAAAAATTGTGAATTCTATAAGGTTAATACTATCGTAGAAAGTTACTATGACAGTTAAAAGACCATCACAAGATCCACCATCATGGAATCTTATGGGATTCCACTAGAGTTTTTAAATTGTCGCAAAAATATGAAACTTTTCCATGATTTAATTATTACCACTCATGAAGTTTCCACAACAGTTTTTATGAAAATTCATTTTGTATATCATGGTTCAATTAATTGGTAAGCATTTAAAATATATTTTACAGATACTTTCTAACAACTTTTAGAAAAAATTGCTGTGGAATGTTGCACTTTCCATGATGATTTAAAAAAAAAAAAAAGCTGACATGGAATCTTTGTCTAAAAAAAGACCACAAAAATTGTTGTGGAACCATGCAATTCCACAATAGTTTATATAAACAATCATGGTATATAGAGATACAACGATGATTTTGTAAATCGTTGAAGAATCCCAAGGTTTTATGATGGTTTTCTTATTTTTAGTTCTTGCCACGTCTTAATGGATATAAGATGACACTTTTTAAAGAACTATCATTAAAAATTCTCTCATTTATTAACAATATTTTGTTGTAGTGAATAATAGAAACCAATCACCTCAAAAAAAAAAAAAGAAATAAATTTTAATAACATGGCAGCTTATTATCAATAGTGTTGAACGTATTAAAATGCATCCCTACAAAGGCACCTTTTGTCATGGATTATAAAATTTATTTGTGATATGTACCTTGTTATTCATAGAAGTTTTCTCATACATACCAAATAATGTTTTCATTAACCTAGTTGTGATTTGCTCCTTCGCTACGGTGTGACTCATTCTTTTAAGTATCAATCAGATCACTCCCAACACATGTTTATAAACAAGAGTCCAATCTATTTTTTTAATTTCTTATAGTTCCTTATTCATAAGAAGCGACAAGTGCAACTTTTTACTCTACATATATTTTATATTTGCATCCCTAAAATGGCTGAAAGGTTTCATTGTTTTATCTTGAATAGGAAGCTTTATTATCGTTAAAGTGTTTTTTGAAACACAAGATTGCTTGAAGTGAATATCAAGAAAGTATATGGAGTTTATAGTGCGAAGAAGGATGTAAACTTTAAAATCGATTCTATCATGCCAAAAACAATATGCATAACAAAATCAAAACAAAAAACGGAAGCATGAAAAAATCATATTTACCTCCTGCCATTGCTGTTCGTGCCTGCAATTGGGATGCATTCAAGTTCTAACAAAAACTCAATTGATGGTGTAAGATTTTTAATAGAATTTTTGGAACTTGGAGACCCAATTTTCTTTCACAAAAATTCTGAACGTGAAAAACTTTTCTTTTCTGTATTTCTCTGTCTGCATCCATTTCCTCCCATCAAGGAAATAAATAGCTCCCAAAGAAATCAGTTACCAAGGAGTGTTAATGGGCATCAATATGAGCCAATAATTGCAACAAAATAAATTGGTTTCAATTCCTTATTGA
>CAMOHE010027864.1:12357-38674 GCA_946598075.1 Artocarpus hirsutus | reverse complement strand
TATTAATGTATATTCATATGTATATATATATATATATAAAAAAAAATTCATGGATCCTGGGTTATGTTTCCAATTTATTTTTTTAATTAAATAGTTTATCTTATAAATAAAAGTATTACGAAAAAAATGTAACATCATCTGTAACGTCCGTAATAGGGGGCGTTACACTTTATCTACGATCGGAGTGAGTGTGGGCTCACACGTACAACTCTTCCACCATGTGATTCTCCTTCTAACCAATTAAGAGATAGCTAGTGTTCGTGATTTGTGAACAAGAGCTCTCAGGGAGTTTCAGATTCTCACCAACAGAGTATCACTCTTAATCTGTCAATTGATCTAAATAACTTATGAGACTCACTCCCTATTTCTAGAGGTTGGGTCTAAGGTCAGTCCTTATCAGATAAGGTCTCAAAAATTTAAATTAGAATCAAATTTGGATCAATATCTGATGAAATCCGTGTGAAAACACGTGATCTTTTTTTTGCGCATAGGCAGGCCGATCTGTTTAATAGGCAGGCCAAACTTGCCCCATTGATTGGCCAAACTTGAAGATTGGCATGTCGAACTGTCGAAAAAAAAATCTCAATGAATCTTTTATTTTTCACCCGAGATTTTATAGAATAAAGTTTTAGTTTTAATTCAAATAACCAAATAGAAAAGTTATCTAATTAAAACAACTTTATCTAGATAATCTCTAGGAAAATAAATGAATTCCTAATAATTCTACAAGTTTTTCTTGATTTAATAAATCAATTGATAAATAGACAAGAATTATCCAATCCCAATAATTCAACAAGTTTATCTTGAATTAATTTTATCACAAAATTAATTCAACCGATAAACAGACATGAATTATTTGATTCTTTCAAATTTCAACCAATCTAATAAATCTGACATAAGTCACCAATTATTGAAAAAACACACCGTATTGTTACAGGATTTTGTGAGCTAGCAAAGGGGACCTGATGATATAGTTAAAGCTCCTGATAATTATGAAACCCAATATCCTAGATATACATTTCATAATTATCAACTCCAACGCTACTCCACTAAAAGCTTGGAGCTACATTCTGGAACTATATAGAATTACGAAGCCTGTGTAGCTAAGTCTCCATGACATATCATAGTGTATCGTATCCCCATAGGATTATCTATAATCGGCTTAAGGACAAGTTTTATCTTACCTTTTCGATTATTTTTATCTTACATTCCATTATCTTACTATCGAAAAACTTACCATTCAAAGATAATATACCATTCGGTTACATCTATGTATCCAAATGGTTGAGTGTTCTAGTTTTTCAATTACAGGATAACGCATATAAGAGGATATCACTACTCCTAAAGAGGAGCTATAGATTTCATATCTACGAATAACAGGTCTACATTATCAAGAGTCATGCCTTCAATGTATCAGCATGCATACCACTATTAAAATATGGGTGTCACCCTTTGGTACATCAAAAGACACAAGTCAAGACAACGGACATACTATTCATCTCAGGATTAAGATACAATACAAATAATTGTCTAAAGTGAATCGATTTGTCAAGACAGAATTATTAATCTAAATCAATTCACTTTATATCCCAATCCAACACATCATCACCTATGACAATGTGCCAATGTTTCTATTCATAGAGTCCACCTCCGATGGTCAAGACAAACCATCTTCTAATAGGAATATAGACAACATAACAATCTTTACATGAATAAAGTACTCAACTTTATTCCCTTGATTGCGGATCTTATGATTTAGACCATCACCTTAAGAATTGTGTCTTCTGCATAATTTGTCCATCATATGCCTAATTCTTAAAGGTTTAGATAGACAGTGTTAAACTATTGTTTGCTTAACATATATTCAACAAATATGAACATAAAAAGGACAAGACTTTGGTATAAATGAATTCTTTATTGATAAAAATGTCTCCAAAAATATATTACATTTTTACTCCTTATGGCATACATGTCTAACAGGACGAATTATTGGAACTAAAGTGAATGGGGGCTTAGATACATGTTTGCCCATGGTTGTAGTGGGGAGATCTAGGTCTTGTGTCAACTCAAAGAAGTGGCCATCGATGGTGAAAACAGCATCCTTGACCTTGAATTTGGGGGCTTGAATGGATGCGGGAGTACTTATGGCAAAAGCCGTAGGAATCTATCACAAACACACCTGTCATAAAAGAAAGGGAGACATACGTGTTCCACCATGAGAAAAAAAGAATGCAAAGAAAGAAAACAAGGGTGCTATCCCCACGGGCAAAAAAAAATGGAAGAAAGCATATGAAAGTGAGTTGACAACAGCACCAAAAGTCGACAGTGTAACTCTAATAAAATAACACATGCATAGTCTCTGTAGAATGTGAAAAATCAACAACACTATAGTTAAAGCAACCACTTGCAATAGGAAAACAAGAAAATTGATGGCATGGGCTGTGATGGTAGGAACGCAACGAGAAACTAGGTGAATTTAAAATTAAAAAAAAAAAGAAAGCAAAACGATGGCAAGCAAAATGGTGGCAACAAAAAAAAATCATAGCATCACAACAAAAGGGAAGAACTAAATGCAAGTCACAATCAACCAATACCGCTGGCATCACTCAACAGTAAAGGAAGGAATCACAATTTCACATAAAGAGAGAAAGTTCGCACACATAAAAGAAAGCGAGTTAAGGTAATCACGGGATTTGGGTATCGTCAACAAGAATGTGTGCTATAAAATGAAAATGTCAAGAAAAGGCCTTCACCAAGCACACTGCCCGTCTTGAGAGACGATAGGTACTTTGAAACACCGCAACGGCATGACAACGACAACAACCACACATAGGCTTAGTGAGACGGGACGACAAAGAAAAAGAAACACAAGATCCACTGGTATTCAACATCAAAATAATGGGAAAAAGAAAAGAGAATAAGGGACTTACTAGAGAACAAACGCCAATGGCGACAACGGCAACGATAGTGACGGTGGCGGTAGAAAATGGCGATGAATGGTGTGGGGCAACAGTCTCTCACGAAGGTCAAAGGTATAGGTTATGGCTCTCTCTCTCTCTTTCAAACTTCTCTCTCTCTTGGGGAGTGTTTGAAGTTTGTTTATTGAGGAAGAGAATGGGAAGATATTTTTTATGTTTGAAATATTACAGAAGAGAGATAAAAGGAAAGTGACATGTCCGACGAGAGAAAGGGTGCAACCTTTGGATTGCTTGGGCAAAGTGATGCCTACGACAAATGTGGATGTGATAAAGCATGTTAGTCCAAAGGATACCTGACGCATGGACTGCTACGACTGACACAAGTCAACCTGATGGGATGTCTCTTAACATGGCGACGGACTTCAATCAATTGCATTTCCATGGATGCTTTACCTCACCTCCTAACGAAGATGCCGCTCCTAACATAAAACACTACTCCAGACACGAAACACAACTCTTGGCGTAAAATGTTGCTTCAGATGCAAGGCATCGTTGTCGACGAAAAAAATGTTTCACTCATCAAGAGCCCTCCCTAATGGTGTAACCAAGTATCAAGTTTCATCACCGATGGCCAGTGACCCCCAAGGAAATCCATCCAAGGGTAAGACGTTTAACTAACGGTTATGATTGCAGGTACAATCTCATGATGGCTACGATTAAGTTAGCTCAAGAATCCTAGAATTTAGTGTCTAGACTGTCTCGCTGCATTGCACAGCCCACATAATCAAGGGGCTAGTGTTGATGCCCCTTTTTTTGCAAGGTAAAGGCAACACAGCCCAAGGTAAGATACGTGGACCCAAGCCATGAGGTGAGATCCTCCAAGTGGGCCATTGTTTGGAAGGCCAAAGGACATGAATGGGCCATTTTCTTTTGTCCAATTAGGCTTTTAACTTACTTAGGGAGTTTTAAGTCAAATTGGGATTTAAATAAAATGGGTATAGAGGAGTTAGAGTGAAAAAGGCCCCAAAAAAAAACCCACTTAGAAGCCCAAGCCCAACATTAGGAAAAAATGCATTTTTGGCCTGTTTGATGTGGCAGTACACTTGCTGCAATAGCTCACCGCCATGCCAGCCTTGCCAACTCACCCATAGGGAAGTCTAATGCAAGGACATGTGACCCCTACGACTGGAGACAAACTCCCCTTAATCAAGGGCACGTCAAAGGGAACCTGATTCCTAGGTCTTTGCTCAAAATGGCAAAGCAAGACTCCTACCGCATAGATGCTCTTGCAACAGGCCATCCAAAGTAGCACCTCCCACTGGGGGTTGTTGCCACATGTGGCTGCTCCTATGAAACCAGACCTAGAACTACCCCAAACTAAGTGCTCAAAAGAGAAGAAACCCAACAAAACTAGCACTACATTTTTCTCTATCAATACCCTCTCTAACACCCTTGAAAAGAAGCTAATGAACCTATTCTACTTAGACTAAAAGAGAGAGAAAGCATCAAGTATCTATAATCACCACAACCATCATCTTCTCCACCTTTGAACCACACTATTTTCCCAAGCTCAAATTACCATGTCTCCACCACAAACCACCATCAAATCATCCCAAAACATTGGCCAATCTCATCATTAACCTCAATCCATCTAGGAGAAATATTATCATAACCTAAGCTTGTCATCTCAACTTGTAGGAAAACTTTAGACTCCACTTTTTTGGGCAAGTTTTAAGAGCATCCAAAATACCCGTGCATTCCCATTAAAACCCAAATATATCACTAAATCCCTTCCAGACCAACCCTTTCCACGTCCCAATTAACCCCCATGCACAAGGAGAACCAAAGTCACCATTAATGGACTGCATCTCTTTCTCTCTCTAAAACCTCTCTCTAGCTTTAAACTAACCCACCTATCATAGCTGTCTTCCTATGGGACTGTTTTGCCCATGGGACCAACATTCCTTTCTTCAAAAGCTCCACATTTCTAACAAATGGGTACATCACCATCACTAAGTATATAGGAAATTCCTCTGTAAGCATTTACAATCCTCTCCTACGCCATGTGCATGCTTGGAGGTCTCTTTTAGCGAAGTTAGCATCTCCAACGGGTCCAAAACCCTAACAAGTCTCACCCTTGGACTTGATCGTCCTCGGGGCTACCTGGGTCTAGTAGTAATCTATCCGAGGCAACCATAAGGTGAGCCTAAATAGCCACCGTGGATCTCACTAGCTTCATCACCCACCGTATAGCCAACTCAACTCCAATCAAGCAGCAACCAAGCCAATAAAAGGTGGTCATAAAGTCCACACGCTCCATGTGTAAAGGCTTGCAACAAAAGAGCCCCGACAAAGGATTATTTGAAAAGAAAAAATTAGACTCGAACACATCTAAGAAGAAATTATTTGAAAGTAATAATTAATTAAGCATTTATGATGGTTATAGTTGGCAAAAAATTTAACTACAAACAAAATGTTTGGGTAATCTCATGTTTGAGAAAAATTATTTTAATAAGGGGGAGAACGAAAAAAAAAAACAAAGGGAAACAAAAGGGTAAAGAGAGAGGAAAGAATGGAAAGTTTAAAATATAAAAAATGAATTAAATAAATTAGAACATAAAAAATAAAGAAGAAAAGAAGAAAACACATGGAGGGAAACTCCCTTCCATGCGTTAAGCTCACGAGAAAAAGAGCATTCATTCTTTTATAGATTTGTAGATTTATGTGAAATTACTATGTTTGATAAAAGGAAAGG
Source organism: Artocarpus hirsutus (assembly GCA_946598075.1). NCBI lineage: Eukaryota > Viridiplantae > Streptophyta > Magnoliopsida > Rosales > Moraceae > Artocarpus > Artocarpus hirsutus. The sequence goes on along the minus strand of CAMOHE010027864.1, from coordinate 33,001 downwards.
AAAATATAAAGGACAATATTACATGATCAATATGAATTTGTCCCCAAGGTGAGGAAAAGAGGGAGAAAGAAGATAATTTTTTTATTAATTGTATTTTGTGTGAATTTCTTTTTACTTCGTCAAATTTGAAGGAGTAATGCTAAGAACATCAATAAGTGCTTAGTTCAATATGGCTTTTGATCAATTTTTCTCATGTTTTCTTGCTTTAGTCTTGGGTATTGTGTGTTTTATTTGTGTTAGCATGTTTTGTAGGTGTTCTGAAGGTTTAGAGATGATTTAAGGCCTAAAAGGATGCATTGGGAGGAATTCCAGGCACCACGCTAGAGAAAATTAGCGCCATTACCCTAAAAATGTGAATTTCCAAGCCAAAATCCCAAGGTGTTGAAACAAAGGTGAGTTATGCAATGTTTTCTGAAGCACTATGGCGCTGAATCTTTGAAGCTATAGTGCTAGTGTGGTTTTGAGAAAATTAGGTCTCATACCACTTCTTTAATAACATAATGTTTTCTACCTTTTTTTCAAACATTTGATTCATAGCACTTTTGACATACAATATGTTCAAATTACCTCTACAAAAAAATCTCAATACCTAGCTCTTCCTCTCACTTCCCTCACTCTATGTTTCACGCTCTTCCCTCATTTCTTGTGCCTCTTTCTCTCTCCTCTTTCTCTTTCTATTTCATAAAAATAGTATGTTTCAAAATTTTTCATAGAAGTGGTAATTATCTAATTGACCTTTTAATTTCACCCAATATTTGGACTCTAAATGCACCCGAACTTACCTACTTACGGGAAACCTATAAATAGATGACTTGAGGGCACAAAAGCACACTTTTGGGGAGAAAAGAAAGAGAAGCAAGGGGAGAAAAAGTCATTGAAGCTCAAGAAGATTTGTTTGCATAGAGATTTCTTCAAGATCCTCGAAGAGTTTTTACTTTCTTCTTCATCCTCGTGAACTCCAGATGTTTCATTTTATTTTTCATTGTTTGATTTTACAATAATGCTGGGCTAAATTTTTGTTTGATTAAAGATGATTTTAAAACCCTAGACATGGTTGTGTGATTGATATATGCAAAATTATTTTCAATTTTCCTAATCAAAATTGTTTATGTTCTTCTATTTTTATTTCTTATGATTTTTTTCTTGTTTTGTTTAGGTGGCCAATTAAGTAAGACTTGAATTTGATATATTGCCAGGTTAGAAATTATGATCTATAATTATCTTGTTTTTCTAATCACTAGGAACAAATTGTGATCGATAATTGCTAGAATCTTTTGCGTGATTCTAATGGGGAATATAACCTAGGTTTACTAGACCAAGCTTATGTATTTATTGTCTTGATCAACCTATCTCATCTTAATGCTTCTGTTGAATTGAATTTAGACAGCTTGTTCTAGTTTATTTAATAGAAAGAGATTAAATAAAGACATTGTTTTATTTAACAAAAAACTAAGAAAAAATTGGGATAGCAGAGCTTATTGTTATCTATAGTTAATAGTTTCAATAAGAAATTGGTAATAATTTTATGAACAATTGCATAATTATTATTTGGTGAATGATGAATGATCCTTTAATCGATTTAATCATTATTATTTTCAACCTTGTGCATTTAGTTTCATTTTTATTTATTTATTTTTGTCATCTTTATTTTTAGTAATTTTAGTTAATAATTGTAACCCCCCCCCCCCAACACAAAAAATGAAGAATTAATAAATTGTTAATTAAACTCGATCCTCAGCAAGAACAAATCTTATTCTCAATTTGATTACGACTATGCTTTTAGTAAAGTTTAGTTTGGTGCTCCCCCGAACCTACCAAACATCAACTTTAATCTCAACTTTTTCCTTTAAAATTTTCAATTCTCTCACCCCATCTATACTTTTTTTTCTCCTACCAAACAACCATGAATCCAAAATCCTTCTGTTTATAATCCCCACACAGCTTATTTCTTCCATTTTTTTCATCCCATCAAAGTTCAGATTATTTTTGGTAGACTAGAAAAGCGGAAGAAGCAAATTGGATGAGAGATTTTGGCGAAGAAAAGAGAATCTTGAGTCCTTTGGTCTGTGAGGACAAATAGTTAAAAAAAAGCATTTATTAAGTTCATATTTTAGAAATAAGAATTTAGAGGACTACATAAAAAATGTTTAAGTGGGAACAATATTTTAAAAGACAAATTAAAGAAAAGAATATTGGAATGAGAAACGTTTAAAATTACAAAATTTCTGAAAAAAAATAAAGGAAAATTAGTTATGTGAGTTTTTTTAAAAATCGTTTTTAATATTAGTTATTTAATTGTATAAAAAATTAAATAGACATTTAAAAAATATTTTAAAAGATTAATTAGAGAAAAAACTTTTTGATGAAAATAATTAAAAATATATATAAAGAAGGTTGCAGGAAAGGAGTTGAGAAATTATTTTAAAATTTAAATTTAAAAAAAAAACTTGCAAAAATAGAATGCCAGGAGTTGAAGTACAAAGTAACAATAATACATCCTCTTTCCTCCTAGATAGACATAGATATTGAGGCACGACTTAATGTTAACGGAAATCCCGTGCCAATGCAAAAGCGCGCTTGGAAAATCTCCAATGCAAAATGTCTATCTTTCACCCGATCTTAAATTTGACGCATACTTGGTACTAAATTTAACATCCAATATAACATTTGTTTTTGTTTTGGTACTCTTTGTTTATGGGTTGATGCTTTCACTTCTTTACCAAATGATTATAGGTCCCTTTTAATTATTTAAAATTATTAGTTTCTACTTTTAAAAGTCCCAAAGCTTAAAATTGATGAAAAAAATATATGTAATATAACATTTGAACAAGTACTATGGATTTTGAATCACGAAATAGAACATAATATTTGGTATTAGCAATGCATTCTCTACTTAAACTGTCTCACTCATATGAGCTAAAAACTATGATGGTAACTAAAATAAGAAATTGAGATTATGTTGGACTAGGCACAGTTAAAATTCGTATCCAGTATTTATGCTACATTCTGCTTCTAGTTTTTCATTTCCAGTCTAAACAACAATATTGTGGAACACTAGTACTTACAACAAAAGTTTTCACTAATGCTAAGGCTTTCTTTAGAATCAAAACCATATGTCATTGATTTACAACGTGTGGGTCAAGAAGACTGAGAACCATCTCTACCGCGATCGAACTCCGCCAATGGTGGTCGGAACATTGAAACTTTTTGTTAAACGTCAAGGTTGCCTCCTCCGAAAAGAGTGAGAACCATCTCTACCGCGATCAATCTCCGCCAATGGTGGTTGGAACATTGAAACTTTTTGTTAAACGTCAAGGTTGCCTCCTCCGAAAGACGCCCCATAGATAATATTTCGTCCGAAACCCTGCAAACCAATGAACTCGTGGCATAACTTTGTGGTGCTAACTGCAGATAAAGGCTAAGCAAAATCTAAAGCAGAAGGAAAAGCTAGGAAGAAAAATAAAATGCAAGTAACTAGAGCTCACTGCACACATGCAGAGGCAAGGCATAAGATGTGAAAACTAAGAGTTCTGCTTCTTCCAGCATGGCTCTCATGGCAAAGTCTCGGTCGATCATGCTGGTGATCAGGCTGTCGAAAACGTTGTCATCTCTGCATTAGAACACAACACTCCGTTAAAACAAAGGGATAAATAAACGAAGCAAAAAAATTGAATGATAACATGAACGTCAACACCATCACCTTCGGTTGTCGGGAAAGAAATAGAGAGCAATATGATCGTAGCTTGGCCCACAGTTCTGAAAACTTTTAGGCCAAATTTGAGATCGATTGGATAATTCAAGAGAAATAACTTCTGGTAATAACTTTGCAATCTCAAACACTTTAGGACATGCCAAGTTGGATAAATGGGCAGCGACAGAAAGTCTGTCAAAAGTGTTCAGGTCCTTGTTGAAGATAATCAAATTTCCCCTGGCAGGCGAATTAAATCATAGAGTTACAAACTGCATCATACGTGCAACTTTGTCGTTAATTACATAAAACACAATAGATTAGAGTTTCTTACTTCCAGATTGGGTCGATGATAGGTTGCGCTTCCAAATAACAATTCCGCTCTGAAACATTTGAAAGCTTGGTGTCACCAACATCATTTTGAGAAGTTTCCAAAGATTCAACTTTTAGAAGCGGTCTCTGTCGTTTTCTGAATGTCTGATCCTTATAATACTTGCCTCCGTGCTGGGGCTCACTACGATAAGGCCTGCTATCATGTATCTGAAACTTCATTTTAACTTGAGAGGCATTTCTTTGTTCTCTGAGCTTCTGACACTTATCAAACTTGCCTCCTCTGCACCACAGCTCACTACGAAAAGGCCTTTCATCACGTTTCTGCACCTCTGTTTTACCTACAGTACTGGAGGTCTTTTGTTGTGAGATATTTAAAGGCTTGGGGTCTCTAACATGAGAAGATTTTCTTTGTCTACCAAACTTCTGATACTTATCACACTTGGTTCTGTACCATTGCCCACTACTAGAAGGCCGCCAACTATCATGTATCCACACCTTATGATGACTAGCGGCAACTTGAGAGGTTTTCATAGGTTCAGCCTTTTCATTTGAGAGTACGAATCTCCCATCTTTTGTCAGCTTCTGATAGTTATCACACTTTTCTCTGCTCTGTGGTGTGGCACCAGAAGGCCCACCATCACAAATCTGCACATTTGTTTTCTCCATAGAACTAGCAATAACCTTACGTTGTAAAATATTTGAAGGCTTGGGGCCACTATATTGAACACTTTTCTGCTGTTTTTTGAGCTGTTGTTTTTCATCTCTCTCCTTCATGCACTGAGACTTATTACTAGAAGACCTACCGTCGCACATATGCGCCTCTGCTTTAGCTACAGTACTAGTGACAACCCTTTGTTCTAAGGTTTTCAAAGGTTTAGCCTCTTTATCTTCGCGAACCAATTTTCTCAATTTCCTGAGCTTCTGCTCATTGTAGCACTTGTCCCTCAACTGTGAATCATTACCAAATGGCCTACCTTCACACACCTGGCCCTCTGATTTAGCCACAGAACCAGGGGTAACCATTTGTTCAACAATATCAGAAGCTTTGGAGTTACAAACAGAAACTTGGGAAGTTTCCAAATCTTCATCCTCCTCATCTTCAAGAATCAATCTCCTTTTCCTTCTGAGCATCTGAACCTTGTCACACTTTTCTCTACACTGTGGCTCATTACTAGAAGGTAGACCTTCATATGTTTGCACCTCGGTCTTGGTATCCAAATCAGGAATACCCTTTTCATTATTCTTAAATATGCTCATACATTTATTCGATTGATCTGTTTTTGGTGATTCTACTTCTACAGAGAAACTAAATCCGGATAAAGGAGAACTTGGTTCATCAAAAATAGACTGCTTTGAAATATCTGGTTTGCAATCTTCACAAAACCATATTACCTCTTCAGATAAATCGTTTGGAAGTACTTCTAGGCAATAGCTGTAAAATATATAAGACACAAATTTCATAACAGAAAATAAACCCTTCATAGCGACAGAAATTAAAAATAATGCACTCATATGATTAAAGTAAGCAATATAAAATCCTAACTCAATCATTTGGCATCATATCTATTATGCTACTTTGTTTTGCACACACACCAAAAACAAAAGAATTCAACTCAGAACCATGCAGCATTCATAATAGCCAGCATTATTCTTTGTTCTTAATTTTTGTAAAACCTACTCCTTCGCACGTACCGATGCAAAGCACATTCCCCACACTTTTCACAGAGAGACAAAGCATTCTCAAAGCCTTTGTCACCACAATGCTGGCAAACGATCACCTACAACAAATAAACAGAACTAGTAACAATTAGGTATGCTATATCTATGTAAACACAAATGCAAGCAAGCATGCATTCCTCCTGACGTATGCGTGTGTAAGTGCTTGCATATGTGCCGAGGAAAAATGAAGCGCTCTCCTAGAACAGAAACATATCTCAATTAAATCCCACAAAGTTCTCCATACAAGTGCACAAAAAGTAGACTCGCATGCATATACATCATGATGAATTTAGACAAACTGGCAAAATATAAATTATTTCCAGCATTTGTTTATTTCATCAATCTTTCAAAGGAAAAAGAAAAATCGTTTGTGTCAGATACCTGCCTCATTTTCTTAACCATGTGACCAACAAATATAAAATCAGATATCAAAAGAAAAAGAGCACAGAAGCAGAAGCTCCTAACATAGCTGTTTAATGAAAAAGTTTTTGCATGTTATGGAAGCAAATAGCAAACATCATAAGGAGAAGAAAAATCCACCAGATGGCGCAAGCTTGCCCACCAATGTTTATCATTATACCTCTTAAGGTCATTACCAGCGACGTCGATGCGTGAATGTGAATGAAGGCACATCCACCACTCACATGTTAGGAATTTGGATTTCACATTTTACACCTAAATTCTCTGTAAAATTTCACTTGTGCCCGCACTTTATAAGACAACTTATAACTATGTCAGCAATCAATAATTGAAATGTATATCTGTGTCTTAATTCATAAAAAATAATCTTTAATTGTTTTCGTAGTGGCGGAGCCATAAATATATACACACACACATATATTCCGGTCAGTTCGAATAAAACCTTTCTAGCAACAAGAAACAAGCTTACGGAGGAGGACCGGCCAAATATTAATTTCCAAGGTCGACAATCAGCATCATATTTCATGCAACGTCTCATCTACGTCCTATATGATAATCAACATATAATTAACAACTTCGTGTAAGGTTCCAATCTCACTAACTCAAAACTTGAAGTAATATGAAGCAGGACAGGGAACAAGCCCATATATGACACCTCATCAAAACAATTAACAGAAAAAACAAAGCAAAACAAACTGTTGAATCACAACTTGCAAATGACATAAGTACATCATCAAAAATTTGAAAGTTGGAACCACAAGATAATAGAATCTCATATGGTCGCTAGGATTGAAGTTAGTCAAAAACCAAACTAAGGAACAAGACGCAAAAAGTACAATGTACAAGCCCATGTCCAAAATATTTTTATTCCCCTTTTTTATCAGCCATTTTCAAAAAAGACACTTCAACAAGAATAAATCTCCTCGGCCTGTAACTTGTAATTAAGAAATAATAAATGCAATTTGCCTCAATCATTTGCAAATAGAATTTGTAAACTAAAGAAAAAAAATTGTACAAAACAATCACACAGCCTCATTACTGATAGCCAGTCTTGTCCAGCACCTCCCCCACCAAAAAAAAACAAAAGAAAAAAAAAAGTGGTTAAAAGGCATGAATTGCACAATTTCTTAGTTGCAAAAATTGAGATAAAAACTCCGGAAATCCCTACTATGAACTGGGCCATACACTTCTAATTCTCACCGCAAAAATCACAAAAAAAGAAAGAAAAGGAACTTTTTTTTTTGTAGTAAAACAAAAATGCATGACTCAAGAACCAAACTTAAAGGGAGAAAAACAAAATAAAAGAAAAACCATCTGCCCCTCAACAAAAAATAAAAATAAAAAAAAAAAACTTCTCAGAAAGGTAAACGCAGATGGAAGGCAAAAATGGCAACCAGAGAAGAAACTATACATATAAATATCAAATGGGGTTTTCAGAAAACATACCATAGATGCGAAAGAACGAGAGAAACAAAGCGAAGAAGAGGTCGAAGGTGAAAGAAGCGTCGAAAACGGAGAAGTAGTAATGCGGAATTGTATTGGGTGTCAGGGAAACTTTCCTAAAGGGCAATATCATCGCCCTTTTGAGGGTTGAAGATAGGCCCGACAGGCTTTTACGGAAAACTTTCACGGGAACCGAGGCGGTGGATGTGACAGAAATTTAACCCAAAAAGACAAAAAACAAAAAACAAAAACGGCACTGTATTTGGTATTCACCACCGCTCTCTCTCACCTTGCTGTCTGCCATACTGTCCGTTTCTCAAAGCACTCGCCCTTTTCAAATGGGAATCGTGGGGGCCCTGCGGTTGGTATTCATGGAGTCACACGGTTGTAAAACTTTAGCCTTTTCTTGCAAATAAGCGTCCCTATCTTGACAAAATTTAAAAAAATAACCCAAAGTTTCAACTAACTTACGCGTTTGTCCGTAGTAGTTTGTGTGCATTGTCGAAGTTGATTAAAAAATAATAATAACTAACGGTAGGCTACCAATATAAATGTTAAGAATGATATGCTACTAATGTAAACGTTAAGAATAGTGTACTATTAGTGTAAACATCAAGAACGATAGACTACTAATGTGAACGTCAAAAACAGTGTACTATGAATATGAATGTCAAGAACGATAAGCTACTAGTATAAACGTCAAGAACAGTGTGCTATTAACATAAATACTAGAAAGAATGAGGAAGGATTGGCAACTATAAATATCTCATCCCTTTAATTGTTTAGCATCCCAAAGAGAGGATAAAATCTCTTAAGGATATAGAATATTGTGAGACCATTTTTCTCGTCAATATGGTACAGGTAATGCTTTGGTAACAAGTGTTTTCTTGGAATCATATATCCAATCCTATAGCGAGAAAATTGAGTAAGCAATTTCTTGAGTGTAATTAGGTTTTTGGGTGCGAGGAAACTCACTGAGAGTGTGGTTGTAATAATTTTCCATATTGTGAATTTTTCTCTAGTTGTCTTTGACAACGACGGTGCTTCTTCTCTGATTTAGGAGTTTTCCACATAAATTCTTGTGTTGTATTTTAATTTCGCTATTGTTCTGTGATATTGTACAAAGGATGATCGTAGAGGGGGCTTTTGTGGGCCAAATTTCCCATGAATGAGACGAGGCTTATCTTTCGACTAAAATTAGGTCGGAAAAATACCCAATACACCCTATTTTTTTCTAACATCATTTTTGCCTCTTTTATTATAAATACGCACAAAAACAATTATGTTGTTAAAAAAATCAAACTCAAAATACCATGAAGCAATAAGTCAAAAAAACACCATGAAGCAATTAAGTTTTTTTTAATATTTCAATATTACACTTTCCGATTTATATTAAATATTCATTTTAGGGGTACATCAATTGTTATTTTAAGTGTGACTTACCTTAAAAAATTGAATGAAATATAATTTAAGATGTTACAAATAAATATGTGCTAGTTAATATATTTAATTATTCTTAAAAAAATATATTTGGTTCTATGTAATAAACGCACCTATTTATGTAATTGGTTTGTGATGTGTGACCTAGTGTTTTTTTTTTTTTTTTTCAATTATGAGTTGTTTAATTAAACGATATTTTAATATTGCTACATATGTGATGTCGGCAAAGAGTACGTGCCGATGACGATAAAGTTGCCTAGCATTAAGAAAAAATACATTATAATATGTTATTTATCGTTTCCCCATTATACTTTTATTCATACACATATCATAGATATATTGATGAATTATGTTGCTTCCACTTTATTGTGATGTTCAGAGCAATATATATATAGTGAGTGACTAGATGTGTGTGAAAATGTGTCGGTTGGTTACGTAGATTAGGTTTTTTTTTTTTTTGCATGAGACCGCTCGAACTTTGCGTGATTGCTAAATTGACCCCTAAACTAAAAATTTTAGTTATCCACCAAGTTCATATATAGGCTGCATTGCAAGTCTTGCTGTTAACCTTAGTTAAAATTTGGACCAATTTTATCACGTGATTGGTACATGGCCATCTTATAAGGGGTATTTTAAAATTTGGACAAATTTTATTACGTGATTGTCATGTGGCCATCTTACAGAGGGTATTGATGGTCTTTTCACTTTACATTTTTTTGAAAAACTTTAAACAGACTTGGGGAAAAAAAAAAGGAACACAAACCAAAAACCCTCGACCTTTTCCCATCAGCAAACCTAAAGAAGCAACATGCCATTCACCACCTCCCCACAAAATGAGACCACCGCCGCCGTTTGTCATCCTCAAGCCCCCTACCCATTGAATCTCGCCGTCGCTATTGCGACAGCCTTGTTAGAAATTTACATTTATACAAAGTTATGATTTTCATATGCATAAACCAAATTGCATGAAAATCATCTAAATGCATAAACGTAAAGGAAAGAAAAATCTAACCTTCAACCATTGATAACTTGAAGAATGAATGTAGAGTATCTAAGTAAGAATTCCTGAAGAAAAATTTTGTGAAGAGAGAGACTCTTCTAAACCTCCTGCAATTTTAGAAAGATTGTGTATTTCTAAAATAAATTGCACAAGCATAGGGATCCTCTCTTACGTGATATTTATAGACACCTACATCAGGGTGTGTTACCATCAAGAGGTATCTTTGAAACAAGACATTCTTTCTAAAACTTTATATTAGTTCAGAGATAACCTTTTGGTTGACACCCTTTAGAAAATATACGTATGTTGAACCACTTAAATTTATTTTCATTTATTTATTATTAGTTAAAAAACCAAATAAATAATAATAAATTAATTAAAAATAACATTTTCCCACTTGGTCTACATATATTTTCTAAATAACCAAATTCAACCAATCTCAAACTTAAGGAATAAACACATGAATCATGGCGACAGGTCCTCTTATAATGAGTATTATCTTTCATGTATTACAATGCATTACATCCCTTAATACTAACTCATAAATGGTAACATAACTTAATGAATAAACCCTATATTTATTTCAGGTCCAACTTAATTGATTTTTCTTAAAATAACTGAATATGTGCATAACTGAATATGAGAAAATATCACAACTGAATAAGAGTTTCATAAAAATAACCAAATGTACGTACAATGAAATTTACATCTTAGAGCCAAGTCTCATTCATACTATATGATCCTTAAAAATCTTTGGTGGCATGCCTTTAGTTAAAGCATCGGCAATCATCAACTTAGTACTAACGTGTTCAATGACCACTTTCTTTTCTTTAACACATTCTCTTATAGCCAAGTACTTAATATCAATGTGTTTACTTCGACTACCACTCTTGTTGTTCTTGGTCATAAATACTGCATCACAGTACAATCTCAATGGCCTAGAGTTAGAATCTACAATTCTAAGCTCGAATATAAAACTCTTCAACCATACACCATGCAAAGTAGCTTCTAACAAGAAACAAACTCAGCCTCTATAGTAGAGGTAGCAATTAAAGTCTGGTTCGCACTCCTCCAAGATATAGCTCCACCGGCAAACATGAAAACATAACCAGATGTTGATTTTCTTAAATCAACACAGCTAGCGAAGTCTGCATCAGAGTGTCTAACCACCTTTAGATTATCAGTCCATCTATACATGAGCATGTAATCTTTAGTCTTTTGAAGGTATCTCATCACCTTTTTTGCAACTCTCTAGTGGTCAACACCTAGGTTGCTCTGATATCTGTCTAACATTTCCACAACAAATGCAATGTCAGGTCTTGTATAGACCTAAGCATACATTAGGCTTCCAACAGCTGAAGCATATGCCAGGTTTTTCATTTGTTCCCATTCGAGCTCATTTTTTGGGCATTAGTTCAAATTGAACCTGTAACGCTTCACAATGGGTGCTACACTTGGTGAACAATCTTTCATCCAAAACCTCTCTAGAACCTTGTTGATATAGGTCTCTTGGACAAACCCAAAATGCCTCAGGATCTATCCCTATAGTTCTTAATGCCAATGACATAAGATGCCTCTCCCATATCCTTCATTTCAAAGTTCTTTCAGAGAAATTGCTTCACCTCATATAGCTAACCCTTATCATTAGTTGCAAGTAATATGTCATCCATATATAGCACAAGGAAACAAATCCTACTTCCACTGACCTTCTGGTATATACATTAATCCATGATATTCTCTTCAAAACCAAATGAAGAGATAACATCATGGAACTTCAAATACCACTGACGAGAGGATTGTTTCAATCCATGTATGTATTTTTTAAGCTTGTAGACTAAATGCTCACCATCACTAGAGGAAAATCCTTCTAGTTGTTTCATTTAAACCTCTTCCTCTCTATCACCATTGAGAAAGGCCATTTTCATATCCATTTGATGTAAATCCAGATCAAAATGGGCAACCAATGCCATAATGACTCGAAGAGAATTCTTTTTAGATACAGGAGAAAAAGTCTTTGTATAATCAATTCCTTCTCTTTGAGTGAATTCTTTGGCAACGAGTCTTGCCTTATGTCTGTCAATGTTGCCCAATGAGTCTTTCTTTGTTTTAAAGACCTACTTATATCCAATGGCTTTTATACCATTAGGCAACTCAACGAGATTCCAAACTCTATTAGATGCCATAGAATCCATTTCGTCTTTCATGGCACTATATCATAAGTCAGATTCCTTAGAACTCATGGCCTGTGAAAACATTTCGGGATCATTTTTGGCTCCAACATTGTAATCAAACTCTTGTAGATACATAATATAGTCACTGGGTATCGTCAATCGCTTTTCTCTAATAGATCTCCTTAATGTTAGTTCAACATTCTCCTGAGGAGCATGTTGCTTAACAAGCTATTCAATAGGTTCCTTGATCTGTTGTTCAGCTGGATCTATTTCATGATCAACAGGCTGTGGAACTTGAATGACTTGTTGTTGTTCATCACGCATTTGAACTTTAGGCGTGTTGTGTACAACAATCAATCTATCATAAGAAGTGGAAGGTTGAGCATATGTATGATCTTTCTCAAGAATAGTATTCCAGGATTGATCGCTCCCACTAATTAAGTCATTCTCAAGAAATTTTGCATTCCTTGATTCCACAAATCTATAACTATGAGATGGACAATAAAATTTGTATCCCTTAGACCGTTCAGCATAACCAATAAAATATCCACTTATGATCCTTGGGTTTAGCTTCTTCTCTTGTAAATTATAAACTCTCACCTTCGACGGGCATCCCCAAATACGTACATGTTGCAAATTCAGTTTCCAACCTTTGAATAACTCAAAAGGCATCTTTGGGACAACCTTGGTTGGAACTCGGTTTAATATGTACATTGTCCTCCTAAGAGCTTCAGTCCACAAGAACTTAGAAAGTTTGGAGCTAGCAAGCATGCTCCGCACCATGTTCATTAATGTTTGGTTTCTTCTTTCAGCTACACCATTCTAGTCTAGAGAACCAGGCATAGTGTATTGGGCAACAATCCTATGTTCTTGAAGAAACTTAGCAAAAGGACTAGTGCTTGTCCATACTCACTGTATCTACCGCAATACTCTCCACCTCTATCCGATCTCACGATCTTAATTTGCTTGCCGCATTGTTTCTCTACTTCTGCTTGAAAGACCTTAAAAGCATCTAGTGCTTCATTTTTATTATTAAGCAAGTAAAGATACATGTATCGTGAGTAGTCATCTATAAAAGAGACGAAGTACCTTTGAGAGCACGTGTCCATGTCTAGACTACAAATATCTATATGTATAATTTTCAATAAATCAGATCTCCTCTTGGCACCCTTTTTTGACTTGTTGGTCTGCTTACCCCTAATGCAGTCCACACAAGTATCAAAATCAATAAAATCTAAAGTACTAAGTACTCCATTATTTACTAATCTCTTAATTCTCTTAATGGAGATATGTCCCAATCTTCGATGTTACAACATAGAGGATTCGTCATTTATAACACATTGCTTAATACCAACATTTCATGAACGTGCATAATAGTATAATTCTCATCATTTTGTAAATTAAGTCAAAAAAGACCATCAGACAAAGTTCCACATTCAATAAAATCAAATTTATAAAATAGATTGAAATAAGATTCTAAAAAATTAAAAGAATATCCAATTGATACAAGTCTAAAAACTGAAATTAAATTTCTAGAAAAACTAGGAATATAGAATGTCTTTTCCAAATACAAAATAAAACCACTACTTAAGACTAGTTTGCACGTTCCTATAGCCTCCACATATAAGCGCATCTTATTACCACTGGCTTCCATAGGTTTTGAAATCCCTACAGTGAATTGGTAACATGGATTGTAGAACTGGAGTCAATCCACCACGTGTTATAATTAACATCAATTATATTGATTTATAACAGACAAGTGAGAGTTGAGTACCTTTCTTATCAAGCCATTCTCAAAATTTGGAACAGTCCTTCTTTACGTGCCCCTTCTTCTTACAAAAGAAGCACTTAAACTTTTTCTTAATATCCGGCTGGGCAGGAGCTTTGTCTTTCCCCTTTTGCTTGGTCTGATTTTTCTTCTTACCCTAGGTTGCCAAATTTATTTTCTTTCCCTCTTCCATGATGAGTCTTCCCTCCTCCTGAACACACATGGTCAATAGCTCATTAATTGACCATTTGTCCTTATGTATGTTGTAGGAGATCTTAAGGGACCATACTCAGAGGGTAGAGTATTCAGAATGTAATGTACTAGGATGAATCAGATATCTTAACCTCAAGCGTCTTCATTGAGCCACAATGTCCCTCATGCGCATGATATGCTCACGCATGCCTTTTATATCGGTAAGCTTCAAGGATGAAAACTACATTATCAGGGTGCTTGCCAATACCTTATCTGAATACTCAAATTGCTCATCAATAGCCTTCAGTAGTGCTCAGACATTGTCATATTGATCAACCGAACCCCTAATCCCAACAAAGATCTTAGTCTTTATGAACATAACTAAGAGACGATTGGATCGCTCCCATTTTTCATATCGACTAATATCATCTGGAATGTTGGTCTCAGTGATAGAGGGCGGTTCATATTTCCTTATGGTATAGTCAATGTCCATCTACTCTAAATGAAGGAGAATCCTCTCCTTCCAGACTTTATAGTTATCACCCTTAAGCTCTAGAATATCACATTTCATATCAGATAAATTAACAGGTTGAATTACTATAATACATCAAACATACATGCTCATGTCACAAAATTTGAAGCTAATAACTATATGTCATGTTTACCAATATAAATCATGCAACAAAATTATGAATCATATGACATAAAAACTACCTGTAGGCTAAGTTTCTAATTCACATTGATTTATATACAATCTTATGATGAAACTATTAAACTATATTCCATTTCTTAATCCTTGTGGGTAAATTTAGAAAATGGTTTAATATTTCATCCTAACCAATCATATTTAATATAATAAAATTTCCTGTCGGATAAATTTCATTATACCAAACATAATTAGTTATAATTAATGTCTGTTTAACTGCATGTGATTTAGCAAACTTAATGTATAATTTTAACATAATCAAAGATGTTGTGGCTATTCTTAGATCAAGTGAAATTATACAAATCACTTAGGACATTTCTAAAATTTACATGTGTTAAAAAGAATAACAACTAAAGAATACATGCAAAATAAATTATGCATAAATTCAACAATATATCTAAAATTAATTTCTAAAATTTTATTTAACCATAAATAATAAATTTTGGATTTTATTAAAATTAATTTTAGATTTATTAAAAAACAAATTTCCAAAATTCCCAATTTAAAAATCTTAAAAGAATATATATATATATATATTGGATTTTTTTTTTAATTTTTCTAGCCCAAAAAACGACATGTTGTTTTGGACATTGAGCCCAAAACGATGTGTCGTTTCGACTTGGTGAAAAACACCACATGCCCCTAAAAACAACATGTCGTTTGATCACTAATGAAAACGACGTGTTGTTTCCTAAAACAACTAACACCCTTGACCGCCTCAAAACGACGTGTCATTTTTCTTAATGAAAAATGACATGTCGTTTTGCAATAACAAAACATGGCTTCAAGGGGCCAAAACAAGGTGTCATTTTTTGACCCCTGATTTTGTTTTTTTTTCCGTTATTTTGGGTCTTCTTCGCCCGAATTTGACCCAAATGGGTCCAATTACAAACCTGGTCATTTCTATACCTTATGGACACCAAAATTGACGTTTTAAAAACCCAAAAATTTTAGAAAATCAATTTCTGAATGATTTCTAACATTAATTTTTATCAAAAACATCCAAAAAATGATTTCAAATGCAACAAAGTTTTGGGTATTTTGAAAAACTCCATTAAAACTCCATTCAAATATATCAAGGTAGAGACAAAAACATGCTCTTGATACCAAATGTTAGAAATTTACATTTATACAGAGTTATGATTTTTATATATACATAAACCAAATTGCATGAAAATCATCTAAATGCGAAAACGTAAAGGAAAGAAAAATCTAACCTCCAGTTATTGATAATCTGAAGAATGAATGGAGAGTATCTCTGCAAGAATTCCTAAAGAAAAATTTTGTAAAAGGAGAGACTCTTTTAAACCTTCCGCAATTTTAAAGAGATAGTATATTTCTGAAATAAATTACACAGGCATAGGGACTCTCTCTTACATGATATTTACAAACACCCACATCAGAGTATGTTACCATCAAAAGGTATCTCTGAAACAATACCTTCTTTCTGAAACTTTATATCAGTTCAGAGATATCTTTTTGGTTGGCACCCTTTAGAAAATATATGTATGTTCGACCATTTAAATTTATTTTTATTTATTTATTATCATTTAAAAAACCAAATAAATAATAATAAATTAATTAAAAATAACAAACATCCATTGGTCTCGTCATTGTCACCACGCCTCCACCCTCACTAGATTTCTCTCGATCTCTCTCTTACTCTCTCTCTCTGATCTAATTTGATTGAATGGTAGAACAAAAATGGGTTTGTAAGGGGATTGTATACGAGGAACGATGTGGGTAAATGGGACGATTCAAGGAGAGGGATTTTAGAGAAATTGAAGGTCGAGTAAGAGATTTTTAAGGGATTGAAGCTTGGGAAAGTTCCCTTGTATCAGTTTTATGATCCTTGGAAGAAAATCCTATCCTCCACTTATATGTTTCCTTCATTCTTTCATTGTATTTTATTTTTTTTAAAAAAAATGATGAATATGGGTTTTTCTTTTCTCTTTCTTTTTTTTTTAATTTTTTGGATGGACCACTTCATGGAGAAAAGGTAGAAGTTGAACATGTGGAGTTTCTCTTATTGTGTAATTCCAGTTTTGAAAACATATGGACAAGCCCAAAATAACCCCTGTAGTTGACGACTAATCTGGGGCTGTTAAAGATTAGTAAATTTTTTATTCTTCTTTGCAGTCTTCTAAATGAAACAATGAGTGTTTCAGTTGGTTCAGCTTTGGGCTTTTTTTTTTTTTTTTTTGGGTTAAAAGATGGATAGGTTGGGTTCTGCAGCTTGAAGAAATGTAGATCTTAAGAGGCTGTTTGTTTTTGTGCTTAAAATTTTTGAAAATGTTTTAGCATATTTTTTTGAGAGAAAAATTTTAAAAACATTCCAATACAATTTTAAAAAAATTCTTATTTTTTAAAATAAAAACATTCTCACATATTTTAAAAACAATACCAAACGGTCTTTTTTTTTTGTCAATCTTTTTTATTTTTGTCTTCACATAAAAAGACCAAGATTACCTTTATAAATGGGCCACGTGATTTTCATGTGCAAATTGTCCAAATTTTAATGTGTTAACAAGAGGACTTTAATGCAATACATTTACGAATTCAACGAATCAATGGCCAAAATTTTTAGTTCAAGGACCAATATGTCACTCAAGGAAAATTCAAGAGGGTCTAATGCAAAAAAAAAAAAAAAAAAAAAAAAAAAAAAAAAAAAAAAGAAGCCTATTGATTATGGTTAAGGCTAGCAATTCGTGTTCGTGAATCATGTTGTGTCAACACGTTTATAACACGACACGATTTGACTAAACACAAACACGAAACGATTAATAAACGTGTCTAAACTACAAAAACAAACATGACACGCCTATAACACGAAGAACACGACACGATTATTTCACGATTAAAAAATTAATATTTAATTTTTTACTATATAATTTTTTTACACAATTAAAAAAACTAATGTTTAATTTTTTCTATATATTTTTTTAAATCCAAAAAAAGTAAAAAGCTTTAAATAATAAATATTAATGTAAATAATATAATACTTTTAAATTGTTAAATATTTCAAACTGTATTTTAATTTTTTTTCCCTAATTTTTAAATTATTAAATCCTTTAAACTACATTTTTATTTTCTCCTTGTCAGAGAAAAATTGATTCAAAGCCACAGACGGCTTCCATTTGCAACGCACTCTTCATAAGGGAAGCATGAGGCATTATATTAGAGAATAGATTGGAGAGAGCTCCTTTCACTTTCGATGTGGGACTTGTGTCAAAAGCAAAAAAAAAAAAATCAATATAAATATAATAAAAGCTATTCATGAATACCAAATGGCAACCCAGCAGCGTAGTAGAGAGAAGCACTGAAGAGCAACCTTTGGCCTTTGGTGCAAGTTTGAATCTTGAAAGCTGCAAAATTCTTAAATTTTTTTTATTCAAGTTTGAATGTGCTATAAACGTGTAGGTCGTGTCGTATAGTGTTGACACATTTACTACACGTTTAACACGTTTATCAATTTATGGCCCAATTAATATTCATGCAGATCAAACCCGTTTATATCGTATCGTCATCGTGCTGTGTCCGAAATTGCCGGCTCTAATTATGGGTAATTGACCAAGTTCATATATAGGCTGCATTGAAAGTCTTGCTGCTAACCTTAGTTAAAATTTGGACCAATTTTATCACGTGATTGGTACATGGCCATCTTACAAGGGGTATTTTAAAATTTGGACGAATTTTATCACGTGATTGCCATATGGCCATTTTACAGAGGGTATTGTTGGTCTTTTCACTTTACATTTTTTGAAACATTTTTTTTTTTGGAAAACTTTAAACAGACTTGGACAAAAAAAATGGAACACAAACCAAAAACCCTTGACCTTTACCCATCAGCAAATCTAAAGAAGCAAGATGTCATTCACCGCCTCCCCATGAAATGAGACCACATCCGTCGTTTGTCGCCCTTAAGCCCCCTACCCCTTTGAATCTTGCGAACACTATTGTGACAGCCCAACATCCGTTGGTCTCGTCATTGTCGCCACGCCTCCACCTTCACTAGATTTCTCTTGATCTCTCTTTTACTGTCTCTCTCATCTAATTTGATTGAATGGTAGAACGAAAATGGGTTTGTGAGGGGGATTGTATAGGAGGAACTATGTGGGTAAATGGGAGGATTCAAGGAGAGGGATTTTAGAGAAATTGAAGGTCGGTTAAGAGATTTTTAACGAATTGAAGCTTGGGAAAGAACCCTTGTATCAGTTTTATGGTCCTTGGAAGAAAATCCTATCCTCCACTAATATGTTTCCTTCATTCTTTCATTGTATTTTATTTTATTTTTAAATGATGAATATGGGTTTTTCTTTTCTCTTTCTTTTTTTTTTTTTTAATTTTCTAGATGGACCACTTCATGGAGAAAAGGTAGAACTTGAACAAGTGGAGTTTCTCTTATTGTGTAATCTCGGTTTTGAAAACATATGGACAAGCCCAAATTAACCCCTGTAGTTGACGACTAATATGGGCTGCGAAAGATTAGTAAATTTTTTATTCTTCTTTGCAGTCTTCTAAATGAAACGATAAGCGTTTCAGTTGGTTCAGCTTTGGGATTTTTTTTTTTTGGGTTAAAAGATGGATGGGTTGGATTCTGTAGCTTGAAGAAATGTAGATTCTAACAGGCCGTTTGTTTTTGTGCTTAAAATTTTTAAAAATATTTTTAAAATTTTTGAAAATATTTTTACATATCTTTTGAAAAAAAATTTTAAAAACACTTTAATATAATTTTTAAAATTTTTTTGTTTTTTTAGAATAAAAATATTTTCACATATTTTAAAAACAACCCCAAACAGTTTTTTTTTTTCATCTTTTTTATTTTTAACTTCGTATAAAAAAATCAACATTGCCCTTGTAAATGGGCCACGTGATTTTCACGTGCAAATGGTCCAGATTCTAACGTGTTAACAGGAGGACTTTAATGCAATACATTTACAAATTCAACGAATCAATCGTCAAAAGTTTTAGTTCAAAGATCAATATGCCAATCAAGGAAATTTCAAGAGGGTCTAATGCAAAAAAAAAAAAAAAAAGCCTATTGATTATGGGTAGTATGATTAATAAAATTGGCATTCTTTATATATTGATGTTTAATTATTGGTTTTGGTCTTGGCTGATCGTTTTTCTTACAGAAAATGACGACGTTGTTTTCTTTCAACGGACGAAAGCGACATGTCGTTGATGGAATCTGTTGTTTGGCTAAAACGACATTTTGTTTTTCTCATAGAGAAGAAGACGACATGTCGTATTCCCTCGTCTTCTTCCTGCCGGAGAATTTTACAACACTGTCTTCATTATTTTACGTCCAAAATCACTCCAAATCTCATCTAACTATTGCCAAATGTCATTTAAGAAATTTGGAGACAATTTTTTTTTTTAAAAGTTCAACTGGGCTTTCATCAACCACCAAGTGTGGTAGTCTAGTGGTGGAGATCTTTGTGGAAGGCTTTGTGGTCACAAATTTGAGTGCTGGGTTACTCCAGTTTTCCTGCTAGCCTAGAATTCGATGGAGCGTGCTTGGCACCACACCCTCGCATACCTTCGTTGCAGTACATTCGATGGGGCCGAAACTGGGCTTTCATCATCATCTGACAGCAAGCTTCTCGTCCGAGGAGTGGTTGAAAAATCACAATCGGTCTAATGCGAACATTCATGTCGGTGTTTATGGTCATGCCTAAGAAGATACGCTAACGCTGGTCACCCCTTACCCAAACTTTAAAAAAAAAAAAGGGGGGGGGGGGGGGGGGGGGGGGGGGGGGGG
>CAMOHE010027864.1:0-12337 GCA_946598075.1 Artocarpus hirsutus | reverse complement strand
CCCCCCCCCCCCCCCCCCCCCCCCCCCCCCCCCCCCCCCCCGCTGGGCTTTCATCATCATCTGACAACATGTTGTTCTCCATATTGTAACCCATCCGTGAGCTACTTTCCATGAGCTCCTGATCCTCCTCTTCTTCTTCTTTTTCTTATTTGTCTTCTTCCTTCTTTGTCTTCTTCCGTAGTGGTGGTGTGTTGCACAATGTTGAGTTATTTTCACCAAAAGTCAACAAAGAAAAAAAAGGGTCAGAAAAGATGGATTTGGGTTGAAAAACAGCCACCCCCCACGTCCTCCTGTAATTTGGTTCAATCATGTTCTGGACATTAGAAAAGAAAATAGCGACAAAAAAAGGCTTCTGTAATTTGGTTCAGAAGGAAAAAAAAATCCAGAAAAGGGAGTTTAGTTGGAGAAGACGAAGCCAAAAACATTTTTTTTACACTTAAAAATGGAAGAAGAAGAGGACGGCGACGAGTCTGATGTATAGGGGCCGAGATCCAACAACGATGACATGCGCAGAGCAGCTCCAGTACTAGGATGACCAGCGACCATGGTGCTTTTGTTTTAAAAAAAAAAACTCTGGTTTCTTTTGTGTAGAATATAATAACACGTAGGTAGAATAATAAAAAAAAAGATAGTTATACAAAAGAAACTCTATTCTCAGACGAAATAACATAAACAAAGACTACGGGGTATGAAGAGGGGAAAAAAACACAGGCGTGGGAGCGTGGGCATTGATGTGAGACGCACCAATTAATGGCTGCGTCGATTTGCAACATGGCGCTTTGTGGTTCGTCCGGAGCTATGTGGAGGTGACCAAATGCGATGCCCATTAGCATAATGGGGTTTTTTCTTTCTTCAGTTTGGACCGGAGCCCACGTGCTTCAAAGGAATCTTCGTGGGTCCCAGTTCCTCTTTGGTAGCCTCAGCTCAAGGCACGCCTCACTTTATTTTTATTTTTTATTTTGACAATTTCTCCCAAAAATTGGCATCTGTTTTCTACTGTCTGTTTAAAAAAAAAAAGAGTAATTTTAATCACGTCTAATTGTTTCAAAAACATGTACTATCTGTCAGAGTTTTCAACAAAAAAGTTTTCTTTTATTTTTTATTGTCATTAGTAATAAAATATAATTCATTATTTTGATATTTATTTCTTCATTATTGTTATTAGCAAAGTAACTCTTTAAATTATAAGTATTATCATATTTTGATCCGTGAATTTTTAGCTTTATCAGTAAGCTTTGTTTTATATAGTTTTAGTTCTTAACTTCATTACTGTTAAAATTCATTGAAAATTAGAGTATTTGCTCTTATTTAGCCATTCTTATGAAGTTTTCATATGTTATATGTTAGGAATTTTATTATCTATATTGAGTTTCAAAAATCCTTCCTCAGTTTTAACGCTGGGACAAAAACTATCTAAAAACCAAAATTCAAAATGTAATACCATGAAGTTAAAAAGTTCAGATATTCCCGTTTGTTTTTATTTTTAGAATTTTTGAAAATATTTTCGTATGCTTTTTGAGACAAAAATTTTAAAAACACTCAGTATAATTTTTAAAAAATTCTCATTTTTTAAAATAAAAATATTTTCACTAATTTTGAAAACAATACCAAAGGCAAGTGTCACAATATTAAAATTAAGAGAATAACAATACTAATACTTCTTTTTCCTTAAAAGGAAAAAAAACTTTCGACAATTTTCTCTTTTGTTAAGAACAAAAATATATACTTTAATAGAAAGATATTCGTTACTTAAAAGATCTCTCTCTTTTGTCTACTTGTCATTCATTTTCAATTCTCTCTTAATATAAGTTATTTAAGAATCAATTTCACATGTGGTCCTCAAACTTTAAGGTCATTTTCACATATTTCCATTAACTTTAAAAACTATTATTTTTTTGCTCAAACTTTTAATTACTCTCATTACCCCCTCCTATTAGAATTGTTATTGAAAATGAATTAATACGAGAGGAATTAGTCTCACTTAACCTATTCTATTAAAACTTATCTTGAAAACAAATGAAAATAGCCCACATGACCTTACCTAACTATCTACTTTTTGTATCTTTTAACAGATTTCTAACAAAGAGGGTTAAGTAGAACTAATTCCAAACTCAGACAAACAAAGTAAGAATTTTAAAAATTCAAGTGATAAAGTGAGATTAAGCCTGAAGTTAAAAGGGCCTGACTAAGAATTATCTTTTATTTAGTTTTTAGCAAATTTTGACGGTAAAAATCCGCAGATTTTCATTAGCTTGCAGGCTTCAAGTAACAGAGTGCCAACAAGGTTGTCTCTTGCCAGTATTGGGTCGGCTACGATGGATTTCGATCAAAACCAAGTTGTTGGGGAAGGAGCATCCACAGCAGTCTACAAAGGGTCCCTTTCATTCGGTGGAGAAGTGGCCGTCAAGAGGTTGCTGACTCTTTGCGCAATCCTTTGACCAATGAGTTCACCACAATGGTTAGTTGCTTGCAGCACAAGAATCAGGTTCAGCTTCAAGGATGCTACATGCCTAATGGAAGCCTTGACAAGATTCTCCACAATGAAACCAACTCAGCCATTGTCCTTTCATGGAAGCAAAAATTAAACATAGTTCTTGGGGTTGCTTCTGCTCTTGCATATCTGCATGAAGAGTGTGAGAGGCAAATTATTCACAGAGACGTTAAGACTTGCAACATAATGCTTGATGCAGAGTTCAATGCCAGACTTGGGGATTTTGGTCTGGCAGAAGTGTATGAAAACAGTACTATCACAAGAGGCACGACCAGCCAGGACATTGGGATACCTTGCTCCAGAGTACATCTATTCAGGCGTGCCAACGGTGAAAACAGATGCATATAGCTTCGGTGTGGTGGTTTTAGGGGTGGCAACAAGTGGAGGGCTGTCGATGAGGGTGCATTGGTGTTGGTAGTTTGGGCATGGGAGTTGTGGGGAAAGGAAAACTGATTGAAGCTGCAGATGAGAGGCTCAAGGGAAAGGCTGGTTTGAGGGAGATGGGGAGGATGCTCATTTTGGGACTCGCCTGTGTGCATCCGAACCATGTTCTAAGGCCGACGATGAAAGAAGCTGTGAGTATTCTTAAAAGGAGAGAGCCGCTTCCCTTGTTGACAGCAAAGAAACCCAGGCTCAGGCGTTGACCTGTTTTGCCAGATGATTTTGAATAAGTGACGAGTTATCTTGAGGGGGAGTGCACCAGTCCTGATGAAGCGCCATTTTTGACTCGTAAAAGCAATTTTAGCTATAATTAGACAAAATAAAGTGCATGTTGTTATCAAAACAACTACGAGCTCTGGCTGATTCAAGTCTCTGAGAAGTCCCTAGTTTTGTACCTTTTTTATATTTTTAGTCATGTTGGCTCTAAGATGGCCTTAATCAGGCAAAACCAATCATCGGAAGAATTCTGAGGACTTCTTTGATATCATATTGAAATAAGGGGAAAAAATGATGTCAGTATTTTACGCTACATGAGTCTATTCTGCAAGTTCAGGTGCAAAACCAAAAGTACAATCAAGCTCCATGGTAGGAACAGGAAAATTGTTTCCAACAGCAAACATGCCATGCCACAAACAAATCAACCCATCTTGCCTGTTAGAAAATGAATGAAAATAGGCAATAAAAAAAAGGAAGAACAAGAATACATAGATATACGTGGAAAACCCTAAAAAGAAAAAACCATGGATAGAGGCAGAAGCAAGTCCACTATTTTTCAAAAAAATGGGCACAAAAGGAGGAATCGAAATAATACATATAAATAATAGCATGACCGATAGGCCCAATCCCTCTGCTACCACTACAGACCTTCAAAAAGTTCCCATAATTTTAACTTCATCAAATATGTTGCACTGTGAGCTTTTCTTATTGCATCAAACAGAATTTCGGTCACCATACTTTAACATTACCCTTCTTAGATTTAAGCTGTGTAGTTATAAAGCTTTTAAGCTTTAATTCATCAACCATTTCTCCATTCAGAATCCCAACATGTCCAATGCGACCCCAACTACTACCTGCCTAATTTTGTCCCCCTCACTCGCAACACAACTAATTGGAGTATCTTCAAGCATGAAAATGATATACAACAATACTTTAGTCTGACACACAATCTCAAACACGCTAAAACTAGCAGCCACCTCTGGCAATCTGGCATACGACAATCATAGCTCAATTTACTAAAATGGTATTAGTAGTTATACCTCAGCAAAGGCTACAAGTCATCTCTTTCACAGTGAACAAACCAGTTACAATAATGGCACAATTATCCAGAGGAATATCAAAACATCATAAAGGGGAATAAGTTATCTGCCCAATATTGAGCAGAAAATTCCAAAAGAATTAGGAGCAATGACAATGTTGTGTACACAATCAGACTAGCAAAAGACTGACAACTATTGAATAGCATCATCTTTATAGTTCATATACATGTATACAAATGCATAAGCTAAGAAACATCCAGAAATGCAAGCTTCGATTAGTTAAAAATACGAACAGAAGAAAACCAAATGGTATGGAGGATTAAAAAAATAATAATAATAATCAATGAAAAACCAGAACCAATCATGGCCACAATAACAGAGATAGAGCAAAAAGATAACTCTGTGAATTCCTCCTGCTTAATTTTAGCTCATCAAATATCAAAAGCTCTACAATAATGGGACCATTATCCAGATGAGCATGAAAAATAATTGAATGAAAAAAAACTCATTAGCAGTAACCAAAACGAGTTTAAGCAACTAAACAACAAAATTTACAAATTACAGAAGAAAATGATTTTAAGCGGCATTTGTTATTCCAAAAACAGCAACAAAAGCTCCTCTCAAAAGGGTTCCTAAAGTTGGTATTTATACTTGATTTATATATAGAAATCCATGACTAGCAAGTAAAAATCAAAATCATACCAAATTAAAGAGGGTATTGTAATCAAATTCAACCAATAGCCAATTCTTGCAGCTCCTTCTGCTTAATATGCTGATTCAAAATGAAAAAAACTCATAGCAGTAACCAAATTGTGTTTTGAGCAACTAAACAACAACACTTTACAAATTATATCTTTTAAGGGGCGTTTGTTATTCAAAAAACAGCTACTAAATCTCCTATCAAAATTGTATTCAAATTCAACCAATAGCCAATTCTTGCAACTCCTTCTGCTTAATGTACTCATTCAAAATGAAAAAAACTCACAGCAGTAAATTTACAAATCATAGATTTTAAGGGGCGTTTGTTATTCAAAAAACAGATACAAAATCTCCTATCAAAAGGGTTCCTGGTACGAAATCACACCAAATCATAGAGGGCAATGTACTCAAATTCAACCAATAGCCAATTCTTGCAGCTCCTTCTGCGCAATGTACTGATTCAAAACCAACAAACTCATAGCAGTAACCAAATTGTGTTTTGAGCAACTAAACAACAAAAATTTACAAATTATAGATTTTAAGGGGCGTTTGTTATTCAAAAAACAGCCACAAAATCTCCTATCAAAAGGGTTGCTGGTACAAAATCATGCCAAATCATAGAGGGTATTGTATTCAAATTCAACTAATAGCCAATTCTTGCAGCTCCTTCCGCTTAATGTACTCATTCAAAATGGCGAGACGAGCCGTCTCGAAAGCGAAGTACCCGATGGCCGAGAAGCAAGCGCTGTGAAGAACTCTGGGGCCCATGCCACGCGTGAGCCCCACCCATCCTTCTTCCTTGACAATCACCTTCAAAGTCTGCGAGACGCCGGAGTACATTGCCGCGGTCACTTTGTTGACACCTTCCTGAGTCATCAGCCTCGTCTTCACCACGTCGAGAGGCGTCGTAACGGAGGCCGAAATCGCACCAGCCAGGGCCCCACAAACCACGCTCTGGATGGGCTCCAAATGAGCCTGACTCGTACGACGCAAAACCGCCGCTTTTAGGTACTCAAACGACGAGTAACTCAAAACCCCGGCCGGTAAATTCCTCAACAGCGTCGCCGAATAGCCGGCGTAGAGGCCCAAAACGCCGTCTTTTTCCAGAATCCGAAGCAGAACCTGCCAGGATCTTCCTTTCGCTCCCGCTTGCATTCTCTGGGTGATGAGCTCCTTCGGGACCATAATTGCCGAGGAGACGATATTGCCCATGGCTCCCGCCGTGGGAGGGATGAGGATGGGAGGGTAATTGGGTAATTTTGAGAGGATCGATTTTCCGAACTCGCATGTGCCGAAGTAGACGGCGGAGGAGGCGGTGGAGCCGACGATGACGGCGGAGACGCCGCTGTAGAAGCCCAGAATTCCTTTGGTCTGGAAGGTCTTGGCTATGGCGTCGAAGGCGTTGCGGTAGATCTCGGAGGCGCCTTTGGTCTGGAGCTTGGTCTTGACGGTGTCGAGAGGGAGAAGGCAGACGTAGGTGAAGGCTCCGGCGAGGCCCCCGCCGCCAGCGCCGATGAGGGCGCGCTCGAAGACTGAGAGAGATTTCATAAGGGAGCGGGCTGTGGGGGCGGAGGAGGGTCTGCAAGTGGCGGCGGCGGTGGAGGTGGAGGCAAATGGCAGATTGGAGAAATGGCGAGAATGGGAGGAGAAATCCGCCGTCGTGGTGGTGGTGGTTATGGGGGTGGCGAAATGGGTGAAGAGGTTCGGGAAATGTGGGGGAGAAGAAGAAGACGATAAAGGAAGGCCTAGAGAGGCAGAGATTCTGGTTTCCATGGCTCAGACTTTGAGGTTGAAACTCTCTCTCTCTCTCTCTCTCTCTCTCTCTCCTCTGTCTCGCTTCAGCTTGACCTCTGCTAACTATACGGTTTTGTTGGGACTTCTTATTTGGGCCCGACTTGGGCGCAATCCATAGCTTCTGATCTGGACTTCTTTATGAGCCCAAAACAAATATAGTCCTACACCAAAACAATGCATTTTGCTAATAACCAACTCAAATAGACGGTAGACACAAACAAACGAGAATAACTTGTTTGGTGAGACTTAGATTGCCTTAAAATAAGGCAAAGCAGTGGTTGTAGATATAATCTAGTTAGCTATTCACTCGTGTCACTTTTATGAGTAAGTTTGGCCTAACGCTTTCCATGTAAGTGGTACAATATTCGAATACCAACTCTTTAGAAGTGGTTTTTCTTTAATTCATACAAAATCGACATGAATAAACTAAGGGAAGAAAAATTGCACAAAATACCATACTTTATCGATTGTTAAGTAAATAATGTCAGATGTTTTGAAAAAGTAAAATGTATAGCAGATTGAAAAAAATCAATATTATTATAAAACAATTAAAAGAACAATATGCCCCTTTAGAGATTCGAAGGTCTGAACATTTTTTTCTTTCTTTTCCTTCTCTCTCTTTCTTCTCTCTTTCCCATCTAGTTTCTCCCTCCTCTGCATCTCTATCTCTCTCCTCACTTTGTTTCTCCATTTCTATCCTCACTTTGTCTCTCCATTTCTATCTTCTTGTCGGTGCCGACGAGCTCGTTGAAGTCCCAAAGACACGGCGAGAAAATCTTTGTCTCTCTCCTCGTTGCTACTTGCCGATTTCTGTTGACGCTTCCTCAAATCCGATGATCACTAGCGACTATCCAACGCCAACAGACAGATCCATTTTTGAGATCTTCCTTCTGCCATGATTATCTTCATCGTCTCTAGCGTCGCCTGATCTGGACATCACAACCTTTGTCGCCAAATCTGGAGAAGACGTCGCGTTCTGAATCTGCCGGAGCTAGAGAAGATGAGACACCCGACCTAGAGAAGTCGAGATTGCCTGGAGCCGTAGGTGAAGATGGTTTGTAAGCAGGCCATAGGCATCATTTGATTCAACGTATGTAGATGGCAAGTTTCGAACAAAACGTAAGAGAGAGAAGGAAAGGAGGAAAAACATGAAAGACGTGAAAAAAAACTGAAAAAATGGAAAAATGGAAGAAAAAATACTTTTGCAATGGAATTTTGTATTTTTTGTTTTTACAAGTTTGCAATGGAATTTTTTGTATTATTTGTGTTTTGGTGGTTGCTTTTTTCTATATATTTGGTTGTTTTAAGTTATGTTGCCGATGTTGTTGTTGTGTAACGATCTTATTTATATGATTATTACTTAATTACCTAAACATACATTACTTATATTACATAATTTTATGGAACATTTTTTTTATAAAACTATTCTTTAAAAGTTAACTTATTAACTTAATTTATTTTAATTTAAAACTATTTTTACTTTTTGTTGGAACAAAAATAGTAACATATTATAAGGGTTTAATAGTTATCCAAAACAGATATGTTACTAGAGTTATATAGTTTAACATATCATCAAAAGAGTCATATTTAACAAAACTTAGTGCCAAAAATAAAGAGCGGTATCCATTTTCCATGACTCTACTCTAATCGTTCGCCGTTTTGCTTTTAGTCCATCGGTTATTACTAACAGGTTGCTTACTTATAGTATGAACATTCTTGGAATGAGCTTTCGCTGACAAGTGGGAACTATAACTCGCAAAACAATTAAAATAGCATGTCACAATAATATGCACAATGATTATGCTTAGTTGTGATTTTGTCTTATTATTTTATTTGGGGCCTTAGTAGTCGTACTAATTGCTCGCGATCAACGGGAAGTTAAAGTTGCAAGGTCTCAACGACACTGTGATCTAATTTAATTTATTCTTTATTTTTAAATAATACGCCTCCCAGTAGGTCAAGGGGTTAGTACAACACTCTTATTTAATTCATTCCTTAATAATTTCACTAAACAATCGAGTGAGCATGTAACATGATATGACATAGCATACTTTGACTTGTAATTAAATATGCTTACTATTTTTGGAAAATATTTATTTAAAAATATCCATACTGTAGACGGGATTTCGACTTACATGTTTTCTCGTTGTAGGCCTCTTTGTTTGCCTGAAATTCCTTAGCCTCTATAGGAAACGATTTTGTATAAAACACCCATTAAAATGTGTAAAAATAACTTATTTTATGTTATTTTAATTTTAGCATAATCGTAAGAATTTTAATCATTCCTTTATATGGTAATCCTTTTATCAAAGGATCATAAGAATTGTTTCTTGTATTATATGGATCAATTAATCAATTTAATCCTCGTAAAGTTTACCTTTGCTTAATTGCGTTTATTCCACGTTAAGATGGATAATTAATTTAATTTAAATATTTAATTAATTATTGTATCATTACTAAGTGTCTATGACTTCATCTAACTAAATTAAAATTCACATAACTTTTTGGTTCTTGAATTAAGTTTCAATTTATCATATTCTTAATTCATTTAGTGGGCTCATAATTGGAAAATATTCTTAATTCATAGGAAAAATTATGATCCGAGTGGCTTTTTAGACTAAGGTGTGCGTTGGACCTATGCCTAGCATCGTAACCAGGAATCTAGCATAACGCGTTTTTAGACAATCATTTTAGAGTTCGTTTAAAACTGTTAAATTTTTCATTTGGAAATTATATCCATATAACTCAAAATTTTGAATAAAAATCACTCTATAAAATAATACCCGAAATTAGTAAAATACTAAAACTTGGGCTTGTATAGTTTGTCTAGAGTGCTATAATTTCTTGGTTTGTCTAAAAATAGGATTCTGTAGCCACACGAACTTTGTTTATAAAAACTAATATCAAAAGGTACTTTTTCGATTGGTTTTAAGAATTACCAAAAAACTATATATTAAAGACAAGTTTTCTTTTTAAAAAATTTTTCTCTGTGAAAGTTACTTTTTTTAAATACGGGATTTAACAACTTTAATGGTCATTCAAAAGTCGAGATTACTATCCTTAGCATGTTTGTTTTTCGGTTCAATTTTACAAAACTTTATAGATTAAAAGGTTTTGACTACTTTTATAAAATCTAATTAAAGTCTATTTTAGAGGCATATTTTTTCAAAACTTTATAGACAAAAGTTCTTTGTTTCATTGAAAACTAAAACTTTCATGTTCAGCAAAAATTGCAATTCTATCTAGAGACGGTCTGAAACTTGAAATTTTTTTTTAACATAAAGACAATTTTTGGATAGTTTTGAGAAACTGTCCATAACTATACTTTAGAGGCATATTTTGAAAAATGTTTCTTCACAAAAGTTGTCCTTTTCATTGAAAATTAAAATTATCATGTTTGGAAAAACATGAAATTCGGCCTCGAAATAGCCCGAAATCCTTGAAAACTGAATCAACCCAATTTTATAGTTTTTGGGCAGTTTTAAAAACTGTCCATAACTATATTTAAGAGCCAGAATTTGAAAAAATTGCCTTACAAAATCTATTCTTTTTGTAAAAATGTAGAAGTTTTGTGTTTAGTAAAACATGAAATTTGGACCTAAAGTAGCCCGGAATGACCAAAACAATGGCTGCTTGCTTCAAGATAGTTTTTTCTTCTTGTAGTGCAGTTTCCAAAAACTATTTTTGGGACTCCATAACTTGCAGAATCTTATCCTAGCATGTACATACTAACTTTTACCATACTATTCATACAAAATTAAACTAATCAATACATAAATAATTATTACAAA
Organism: Artocarpus hirsutus; assembly: GCA_946598075.1. Lineage (NCBI taxonomy): Eukaryota > Viridiplantae > Streptophyta > Magnoliopsida > Rosales > Moraceae > Artocarpus > Artocarpus hirsutus. The sequence goes on along the minus strand of CAMOHE010027864.1, from coordinate 1,865 downwards.
CCATAACTACACCACAACAGAAATAAAAATTATTACAACCTATTTTCTTACTAAAACTAAACTTAGCACATAAGCATATAAACTTGAATTAATTAAAATATTAAAGGAGTAAAGTTTATAACTTTTACCCTTAAAGATACTTCCTTGAAGGATTGCTCTAGAACTACTAACTCCTTATCCCTTCTTCTTATTTTAAACACTAAAAATACAAACTTTACTACGTAAAAACTTAATCTTGCACAAGGCTATCTTAGTAAAAATACATTTTTTTCTTAGCTAAGAAAATGAGGAAAAAGTGTATGGGAAATTACCTTGATAAAAATACTCTAAAACTTCCCCTTTTCTCCTTCTTCTTCTTATTTTGGGGCTAGGGATTTTATGGTGAGGTAATGGAAGAAAACATCTTGGAGTATGACTTGGTGTGACTTGGGCTTTGGAGAGGGAAAAGGAAGGAAAAATTTAAGAGAAGCCTCCTTAGGGATGCATAGTTTTTGGAGTGGGAGATGCAGCAAAATGAAGCAAAAGTGAGGTCTTTGCTTGTTCACTTATTTGTAGACCAAAACTAATGTAATTACCTTAGCTAACGTATGTTTAATTAAGCTATTAAGTGACTTAGATAGAGTTAAAACTTGGCTTAAAATACACTAATAGTGGTGCCAACTTCTAGCATTGATGGGTGAGATTTTTGTCTCATATTTACAGCAAGTACACCTACCAACAAGCAACCTTAAATCATGGGAATGATTGTACTTTGGGCTTTCTTGAAAGTTTTCCACAAAACAAATGAATCTTTGTACTATTGGATTTGACGAACTTGGCTGATAGGAAGTTTTGATTTCCGTCTGGTTCTTTCCCACTATTCAAATACAGTAGTCATTAATCATAGTATAAACTGATACAGATATATAATTTAATTACGTACCGATTTTGACTATTTTTAGTCTTAAAAATATTCCAAGCCTTAATTAAAATCTAAGCTTGACTTTTTTAGTATCTAGACTTGGTAATGACATAGTTTTTCATTGTGTAAATTTTTAAGTTTGCGTAGCATTTTCTATTAAAATTGTTACTCGTGTAACTTCGATTTTAAATTTGCCAGGCTATTGTTCTCTTCTTTTGTTCCCAAAAAGCATAGAGTAAGACATCAATTGTTCAATAAGATAAAATCTTTTGGTTATATTATATGGACTCTTTTGAAAAACATTGACGCGCATGTAAACGAGGCAGTTTCACGAGCCCTTCTCACATGCCATAAATGACATACGAATAGGAAGAATCCTAGAACAAAATGAGGGGTAGCTAACCAATTTTCAAATAGACATAATTGCCTACATTGATCTCGGTAGCTATGCCACACACAGAATTAGGATTCATACATTGTGCATCACGAACAAAAAAGTGTGGATATAGTTGAATGGTAAAATTTCTCTTTGCCAAGGAGAAGATGCAAGTTTGATCTATCCACCCAGGATAATGGGTTAATCTATTTAAGTATAATTGATCATGGAGAAGATGAGGGTTCGATCTATCCGCCCAGGATAATGTGTTAATATATTTAATTTAATAGGATAATGAATTCAGTATAGTTGATCATGATAGTCGTTGGCAATTAAGGACTTAGCAAGTGTTAGAGTGTTTCTTTGTAACGCCCGCCTAATTTGATGTAACAGATAATGTTATTATTAATAACGACGTTAAATGTTATGATATGTTTATGACGATGTTAAGTGATATACTCTTGATAAGTGTTATACTCATGATAAGTGCTGTGATATATGATAAATGGTGCTAACCATTTTATTTTAAGTGTTATGACAGGTGACGCTCGCGTGGAATTGATGTGCTCAATTGTTCATGTCATTAAT